>JBCJKH010016759.1:16708-32646 GCA_039877255.1 Loriculus beryllinus
CTGTTCTGCTTAGTTTATTCTTTTTTTTTTTTTTGGGGGGGGGGTGGGGGGGTGGGTGTGGGGTGTTACCTCCCTCCGTAGCCCTTGCTGTTCCTCAGGGATTAGTGGGACACAGGGCCGTGGCTGCCACTCATCTTCTTTCCAGAAAAAAGACTTGGATCCACAAAGGAGTAATTTAAGTAAGATCTCTCCCGGTACAGAAACAGCCTAAGGCACTACAGAGTACGTCCAAAATTACCCTCTTGCTTTTCATCAGCTGCTTTCTTTATATATGGCTCCTAAAAAAAGTTGCGTATGAACTGAACTTTAACTGATGCTTTAATGTTACTGTCCATTACAGGTACATTTGAAAGTCTGGAGCTTATATTAAAGAGGACTTATAACCAATTCTTCTCACATGGAAGATAATTCTTGCCCTAGAAGGTACCAAGGCTACCCTCACTGACTAACTTTCCTTTGGATCCTCTATAGCATCACATTACAGATTCCAAATACTTGTTCCAGACAAATTCCTTATTTTCCACTGAGAGAAGAAAATATAGCAAAAGAAAATAAAAGCAGTCATTCAGAACATCTTCAGTCATATTTTGCCTTGAATCTGTCTTGTTATAGATTTTAACTTTTGTACTTGCAAGGAAGAAATCTGTTTCCTTTTTAGCACTTCTTTTCAGTTATACATATATCACAATAATTTAGCATACATTTCCCTAATCTTTGATTAATGTCTTACCTTTTACTTAGATACCCATTAAAATAAAATCATCACAGTAATTTTGGTTGAATCCCATATCACTGACAAACTGTTAATGAAAACAAGATTAGCATCTGAAGCTTTCAAGGGATGATTGCTGTCGTGTTTGGATTCTTTCCTGACAAGATAGACTGTCTAATTCTTTTAAATGAGAAAATAAAAAAGCACCATGTGCTTCTAACGAGACTTTCACACTTCTTTATGTGCAGAGCCCCAAGTCAAGTTACATGCACAATTCATAGAAGCTACGAATTCAGTGTTTGGGTGAAAAGTGTTCTCAGGTCACTGCTGGACATGCTGACCAGCACTGCTTTTTTATTTTCCATTTTTTCCCAACTGTGTCCATCAGACCCTTGTCTTCTATCTGAGTTTTTAAAAATCTGGGGCAGGGATTACCTCTTATGGAAGCACAAGTAACAACATATTTTATCTTCCAAAATTCCCTTTCTGAAACAAGTTTCACCTCCATTTATATGGAGTCACATGCAAATTACATCCTTTCTAAAATGTTCTTTTCAACAAAAATAGTTCTCCATATGCCTTTGTTGGTTACCTGCTGTATTAAAAGTAAGTTGAAAGTGCCAGAATTCTGTGATTGACAGTGCATTCGTGTTTATAGCTAAACTTTCAAGATCCACTAAAACTCTTAAAGGCAACACTGAGAATGACAAAAAAACATTAACACTCCTGAAATCCCTCTACTTTTGTTCACTCATATGTAAAGTGAGACTAGTACTTGGTAGAACTTGGTAGAGATGGTGACTTGATAGAACTACCATTCAAATGTTGAATTCATTTGTATTTGCAAAATACTTCAGGACTCCAAAGTGAAGTGCACTTAAAAAACTGTTACCCTAAGAAATGTTGATCTTGCCTTTTTCTAATATTTTCTCAGAACTGGAATACTGCAGTTTTAACACTGAAAGACAAATTGTGCATAAAGTGTTGTCTCACTGCCCTGTGCTGCATTAGCACCTTTGTCCCATTCCTCATGCCTCTTGTCATCTGCTTGGACACACAGGTAGGGGCTAACATCACCTGCCCTGGATGTGCAAAAACAGGGCAGAGGAATTCATAGGGAGCCCTGCGCTGCTGTTTGTGGCAGTGCAGTGTCCGCATGAAAGAATTCAGATGCTTTTGCGTTGAATGCAAATTGGGTCAGCTGCAGAAATTGTCCCCTGATACCACTGCTGATGCTTTGCTGCTGATGCTCCCTCCTGCCGTGTAGATTCATCTCCTTCAGGTATCAGTGGGGGAGGACTGCTGTCTCAGACAAAGAAAAGGTCATCCTTATCCATCTCTTTCCCTTACTCTGGTTACCTCTGCCCTTGTTTTTTTTCTTAAGTGTTAATGAGAGCTGACCTGTGTTTTCTTTTGGGCAGGGTCTAATATTCATAGCAGTGTGTGCTTAGCCTAGATTAACATCGTTGATTATGTCATGTATTTTCATGGCTTTGCTATTCTACTTCCACTTTTTAATTGAATGAAAATTACCTGAGGCTCAGTTTGTCCTCTGTGCGATTTAAGTGACTTGTATCCTGCAGTCAAAAACCACTGTTCCTGTTTAGTGAACTTATCCTTCTCCTGTGTTAATTATTAGGATGTCCACTTCACACACCACTACTGTGGTCCTCAGCCTGAATACTCTTGTGCATATTGCTAACCTTAAGCACGTGAATAGTTCTACTGAAGAAAAAAGCTGGTTATACATTATTATAATGCAGTATTGGGGCTATTTATAGATTATTAAAAGGCTGTCTTGTAGCAGTATGAGCTCAACTCCTCAGCTTGCTCATCTGTACCTCATACCTCATTTTATTATTTGCAAATCAGACAGTCTACATCTTATATGGTCCACAACGCAGTAATAATATCTTAACAGTATTATTAGAAGTTTCGCAAAGCAAGTAAAACATATGGGTCTTTAAAAAGCATCATGTGCATCTTAGATATTTAGTAGAAAATTGTCTAATGTAATAACAGAAGCACCAGGCTGAATTTCTATTATGCTACGAGTTTAAAAATACTGGAATATTTTATTTACCTCCAAGAGTACACCTGGCCTGTCCAGAGTGGGATACTTACGCAAATCTTGAAAACTGAACAACCGAAACCATAAAGGCAGAGAACAGAAAAAAGAGATTTGGAGAGAAATTGGTGAAGGAAAAAAAAAGAAAAAAGAGGCAATTTAGAAAGCAAATTCAAGTGTAATTCAGCTTTAGTCAAGGAGAAAGAGGGAAAATTAAGAAACAATACATTATTCATCTAGCTTTATGTTAGATCAAAGGCCTACATTTTAATTTTATTTTCTAATATTCTCTATAATTGATGGAAAGAGCGAGCAATTGTGCAAGTTTGGATCATACAATGAAAATCAGTGTCTAAAATATCACCCTTTTAACATGTCTCCCACCTCAGTGGATCAAGAATGCAAAGAGTTTGTTACTCTTACAGTGATAATGGTAAAGCTTCTGCTTCTAAGGATTTCTGAGATTATTCTTACATCGTGTATTTATGTAGGACACACTGGGACTGTACTGCTAATGAGCTGGGGAAGAGCCAAATGTGATTAAAATAAATTAAAGAAAGGCATTACTGGGGCTTTTGTTATTCTTCAGAAGGCCAGTGGACTTGCTGAGTATTTATGGTGAAGGTCAAAATCCAAGCATATTCTTTACAAAATATTTTCCACAAGACAGGGTTTTTTCCCCAATTTCCAGTCCTAGCTACAAAACATGGATGTTTTTAAAAAAACTGTGTAATTTTTTATTTGATCACTTTTTGAATCAGACTTCACTCAGAAAAATGGTACCGTCAGTAAGAAAATGGAGTTCACTGATCACATTGCCTGGCTTATAAAACATGGAAGGAGAAAACTACCACTGGAGATGAAACAGAGCTCACGTCCCAAGAGCCATAACAGCCTTTGAACTATCTTTGTACTCCTCCACTCTGGGGATGTTCTGTTGCATATAAATGGTATCATCTAGATAAAGCCTGAGAAATGAAGCTTGGTCTGGGAAGTCCAGATAGTCCTGAGAGTCAAAACTGGAAATTCACTGGTTGCCTAAGTTGCACTATTTGAAGTCCCCATCAGAGGTGCCTTATCTTTCCTCAACATGCTCTCTTGCTCCATCCTTGACAAGCTCCTGGCTCCCAGGATGCATTAGTAATGCCTTGCATCTTCCTTACTTTGTGCTGGAAGATTCATCCCCCAGCAGAGCCCTTCCACACCCTGTGCTGAGCCGCTGGAGGCAGGTGTTTTTCTCTGGATTAAAGACACTGAATCTAACCTGGAGGCCCCAGGTTCCTGCTTGTCTCACAGGAAGTATGCCTCTAATTGGAGAGGAAACCCGCAAACACCAGCACATGCCAGCACCATTTTTGCCTACAACACAAAATGATGAAAGGGTATAGATTTGCTGAAAATTCATAACAGCTTAGTTTCTTGAAGAGTTCCAGTGATAAGTAAGACAGGCTTGGCTCTGTCCTGCTATCACAGGACTCTTCAGGTAACCTTGCCATGACAGCCTAAAGCACTGCAGACGCCTGCAGGGTAAAATGTTCCCTTTGCCTTCAAACAGGATGGCTTTGGTGGAGGGCAGGCACAGAGTGGCAGGCACAGGGCTGTTTCTGCTGCTCTCACCAAAAGAGGGGAAAAGAGACAGGCTGGTATAGATGCCAAGTGCTCCCTTTGAGAGCAGCTGAGTAATGAGGGAAGCAGGAGCAGCCCTGTGTGGTTTGGAAGTGATGTAAATGGACAGTATTGACTGGCATGACACATTTAGATTGTTTTCTTCACTGCCACTCTTTCTACTTTCAGATGTTTTAATTTCCTGTAATCTTAACATAGTCACATGTGGACAAGTAAACAGATTGGAATCAAACAGCTGTGCTAATTTGTTGTACTGTTTAAAGCAAAGCTTGAGCACTCTCTTAACTACAGGAGGGAATGGATGTGCTGACAAATACAAATGGGTACATTGTGGTCTGAGCACAAAGGAGGTCAGAGCTGTGCCTAAGCTCCATGTGGCAAGGGGCCCAGGGTCAGCAAACCCCAGGGCAAGAGGGGCAGACCCCCTTCCCAGCATGAGGCTGCCCTTTGCATTCCTTGCAGTATGGCTGTGTCAATCATGATCAAGTTTTCTTGAGCTGCCCCAAAGGCTGCTGGGGCTCCCAGGGGTATTCAGGTAGTGGTGGGGGGCTGTGTCTCTCAAGGCAGATGGTTTCTAGCTTCCCATGCCATGGGGCTTGTGGGGCCAAGCCCCACTGTGTTTTTAACTCTTGTTCTGGCCTGTCTCCTTGGCAAGGCAATGAATGTTTTCCTGTCCAGAGCCTGTGATATGGGCCAGAGCATTAACAACCCATAATGGAAAACAAAATGGACACTTCACAGAATGGAGCTCTCAAGTTCTTACAATAGTTTGTACACCAGGGCTGAGATTACAGCAAATTAAAGGATTCAGGGAAATGTCCTAAAACCACAGAGCAAGTAAAACTGGTTTTGAATACAGGGTCTCCTGGTCATCAAGGTCACCCACTGTTCATATAGCAGTTCTGGCTTTCCTGACATGAGGCATAATCTCAAACATGTTGTTTTTCTATAAATTCTTCTTTACGCTTGGAAGGCATTTCAGGGACCCTAAATGTTTATTAAATGAAAAGCATGAAAAGTGGAAAGCCATTATCCCCTTGTGAACTGGGCTGGAAAAATATACATATGAAATAAGTCTAGAGAGGAGACCAAAGGAGGCTGCAGTCATGATCAAGTAATATTTTTTCTTTGTTGTCATTTTTGGGTATATTTTCTTTTGCAGTTGTCATATCTGAGATTGAATCTTCTAAAACTTCCCTGATTTTCTACATCATGCTTCAGAGAACATTTATACAAGGAACCAAGGAACAGAATTACAGTTGCATTTCTAATTATCTAATGGCACATGATGGATCTTCTGCCTGTATTTACCTTTGTGCCATGTCCTGACTGCCCCCGCCCTGAAGAAATCTTAAAAGTTCAGTTAGCCTTTCTGACAAGTAAACAGAACTTTGAAAAGCAAGTTCCATGTTTCCTCTATGTCTATTCTTAGGTTAGCAAGTTGGGTATTTTAAAACCAAACTAGGCTACAATAAGAATACACATACAGGTGAAGCTTCTGCACAGAACCACACATGAATTATGTGTTCTACAAGTTGTTGGTTGAAAATAAGCAGTGTGGGTAAGTCCTTATGTTGACAAAACCTAACAATGTTAGATAGGAAGGCAACTCTGAAAAGAGAGAAAGAAAAGAGGAAAGGTGTGGCTTGTTCCAGGCCCGCCAAGAATGTTTTGGAGCATTGAGAACATGTACTCCCTTGCTTTGATGAGTGTTCCTTCTATCTTGTCCACTGCATAATTTCTTGCCTTTCACACAGCTTCTTTATGCCACCTGCAAACAACTTGTTCTCTGCTCATTTTATCCATTCCCTGGGAGTGGGCCTCGCTGTTTATTTCTCCACCTTTCCTCTTCTTGATGTCACACCTTCCTGGCTTGCAGATGCCAGGTGCTGGCAGATGATTGCCCTCTGTACCTTCACCTTCACTGTTTTTCCTGCTCTTCACCCCAATAGAATTCAACATTTTTCAAGCATTTTACTTTGTGGCTGAAACTCTGCACTTTCTGTGAGATATATTGACAGTATTGGTGAATACAGATGCTCAGGGCAATCACTAGCGAAGGTATGGTCTTCCCTAGCTCACCTGTCTTCCTTCTTTATCACTGAAAACTATTCCAGCATTTAGAGAAAAAAGACCCTGTTTTCTTTTTACTTTGCCGACAAAACCCTTCAGTTGCAGCTAGTCCTCTGACTTTGGTAAAAGCAGAATAATACTGGCGCTCATTCCTCATCCATGCTTTAGATAGTTCAATCAAGCTAGGAATATTACAGTGACAGCATTGACAGATCTATTTATGCTTTTTCTGGATCAGTAGAGGACCACATATTCCTTGAAATGCTTATATACTCCCAGAATTACCTCTGTAAAATCTCTACCATACTTCATTAATACAGAAGTAGTGCTTTCATATCTATGCATTTCTTGCACGTAAATGAACACGCAAGTGCTAGACAACATTGTGCGGTGAGTTCAGTGCATCCAGGACACATTAAATTCCTAAACATTTGTGCTGTTCATTTCTGCATGTGCAGTGTCTGTCTATTTGGTATTTCCAGAGGAAATTCCAAACAAGTGTCTGAAGCCCACTTTTTTTATGTGGACAACATTTCTGGAGTGAAAAAGAGATCATATGCAGAAAACCAGATGTATATGTATAACTTATACAGAAACCCTAGAAAAGCCAAGGATACTTTCAGTGTAATAAAAAAAAGAGAATTAAAAAAAGGTCAACTAACTCCTACTGAAGGGCAATAACAGTTCAGTCCTAGATTCCTCTTTGAGCTTCTAAAAACCTTGTTCATATCTCATTTTGCCTTGGCTTTATTACACCTTTCATTTCATCCATTCAGCCTAAAAGACACCCTCAGTAACTTTCATTTTTCACTGTGAAAATATTTCTCTGTATCGCATTACACAATGCACTTTAAAGCTCCCATGCTTACCTCTCTCATCATGTTCATCACTAGTCCTGTTTTGTTAGCTTTTTCTTCTCCCATGGCATCATGACTGTTGCTTCTCAGGGGTCCAGTAGGTTATTTCTTACTGATACACCACTTACTGTGTGATATGTCTTTATAGTACTGCTATATAAATACTTGATGTGAGCTGTGCATTGCTTTATGAAAATACAATTGATAAGGCAATTGTTTCAAAACCAAATTAGGTCTACACTACTCCTAAAATTATTTTCTAGAGATCATGAACACATTGCAAACTGAGTTTAATTCATGCTGAAAACTGTCGTCAAAGGAAACATTCATGCTCAGAATATTTGGGATGACTGAATATGCATGGACCATTTGCAACTTCTGTGGCACAAATCTAAGTCCTGATTAATGAATATAACTTCCATGGTCAGAATGAAAAATTAGTAAGATTGCAGAGAAACTTATTTAAAAAAAAAATTATGGACCTATAGGGAAAACATAGGATGGATGTTATTCCATCCTAGGAATAACAGAATGCTGGGTGTGATTGTTGGCCAGGTGGTTTGCAGCAATTTGATATGCTTGACCTTTAAATTAATAATTAATCAAGGATATAAGTACACATGAATAGAAAAAAAATATTGAAAGGTGAAACGCAAGCAGTATCAGGTTTCAGAAAGTGGGAATTCTTTCAGATCACAATCCTGTTAAGATTCACACTGGGAATTAAGTCAGGATTGACTTATAATGCACTGAAAAATCTTTTCAGATAGTTAATTCTGTTACTTACAGGTTGGTAAACTGTGTTAAAACTTTTGTTACATTTTCTTTTATAACTATAAATCTATTCTATTCCTCTGTTCATTTCTTTATACTGGTACGTAGACTATGAATGATTCATTTGACCAGTGCTTTTTGCTTGCAGGTATTATGGATCAAAGAACTGCCATTCATATGTCCCTCACCATTCTTGCTGAAGGCAGAATTTCCCTTAATGACATGAAACCGTTAGGAGAAACCAGAGACAGAAAAAACACACAAAGAAAAATAACCATAGCCATAATATAAGGGAATAAATAATTGCAGGCAAGGCTCTTTGTAGCCTGGAGAAAGCATGAGAAAGTTTATTTTAGGATTAAATTGACAATAAATCAAAGAATTTTTGAAAACTGGAATGAGTTCCTTTACTACATTTGGGCAGTGAACAGTGCAGGTAAGTGTTGCTACTGCTCACAGTAGGTTGGTTTCTACAGTACAAGTGACGTAGCTTGGTCTTTAGGCCATATGTTGAAATTTTTACTGTTGCAAATATAAAAAAGAAATCATCCTGATATTTGTGTATGTTCATTATATATTCTGTTCAAAAGTATTTTGTGAATAGTCATTATTACCACTTTCTGTAAATATGCAAATGAGAAGACCTCCATGCTATGGTCTGAAAATTCTGGTGGAAATTTTTGCAGCTTCATCTGGGAATTTTTAGTGTCCTGAGATTTTTCTTGCCAGGAATTTTCCTCTCCTCGACTGTTCCACCTTTTAACATCAGTATTAGTTCCACTTATGACATCTAGGTTTTTCCAGGCTACATTCAGTTCTCCTAAACTTCCAAGACCAAGAACTTGTGTAGCGACACCCACTTGTATTTCAAATAAATCCAGAGCACATCTATGTTGGCACAGGGGATGGCCTGCTAGGAATAAATTCTAGAATCAAAACATATTTTAAGTGAATCTTAAATGTGTCTTAACATATAAAACCAGACAAAAATCCTTTTGGCGCATTACTTTGAATTACATAAGATCCTGGAAAGCTTAGTGATCTTCTATATTCATTTATTTTTAATTACTAATATGTATTTTCAAGTCTTCTTATAAGCTTAATAAGTGGGTTAACGAAGTAGTGTGGTTAGGAACTTTAGCCTTAGCCCGCAAAATGAAAATTAAATGAAAAAAGAATTAGATCATCCCAAAACAAAATCAGAACATTTTCTGTATAAGGTGAAGGGCTCACATACTCATTCTTAGACTAAATATCACAGGCAGAATTTTTGTTTTCTTACTTTTTGATATGTCAGAGCAGGTAGAACTAGAAAGATAATAATGATCATATATATGTGTGTGTGTTAAAACAAATATGAAAGTATTTTAAGTCAAAACAAAGAACTAAATAAAATGGTATAATTTCGGTTTCTGTTTTGTTGGGGTTTGGGCTTTTGTTTTGAGTTTGTTTTGTTTAGGGTTTGGTGGGTTTTTTTTCACAGATTAGCTCTTGAAAGCCCTTGTTTTGCCTTTACTTCCTATGAAAACTGTAATACTGGCCTTAAAATGTGTGATATCTTTCAGTGGAAGGTAGTATAAAAATGGAAAATATTTGTATTAATAAATAGTCATAATATATTACTATTAGAATCATTGCACTCTAAGCAAAAGGAATTCAGGTTTAAGTCCCATAATTAACGGTTTTACAGTATTAAGATGGAATGAAAGAGACTGAAGAAAGTTAATCTTTTATGAAATAGATGCTAAAATTCTCCAGCTGTTACACTGATGGAAATAACGGATTCCAAAGCAGGTTTCAAATGGATTTCAGATGGATTGAAATAATGTTAAAAAAAGGAAGAAAATGTATGTATTATCCAAGAATACATGTAATCTATAATTTAATACATAATGGTTGCTCTAACCCAGACATTACCCTGTCACAATATGACTCATTATTATATGAAAATGAATACCTCAAAAATGCCAAGTGCTATATGAAATCAAGTAGCATTTTTATTTTGAGTGGCAAAATCTTCAGAAAAAGAAAAGTTTCTCTCCAGATCTTTACTAAATCACACTCCTGACTGTGTTAGGAAAGGAAAGATAGTAATTGTGCCTGCATAGTGCTAGTACAAAAATATAAGATCTTTTCTGGCAACTCTCATTTTTAGATATTAGAAACCTCCTTATCAATCTACAGGTAAACTCCCATGTTCTCCTAATCTGTATGCAGTTGATAAAGCAGATGAGATTGCTAGAATAAGAGTTTGCCTCAGTAGGCAATTCTTTGACAGATTATAACATGTTAAAACTCAATTTGAGTGATCTTTCACTATGACACATAGTTTTGGGAAGTGAAATGCATTTCCTACCCATTGGTTATTCCTCACTGAAAATTTTTTCCCTATGAAGAGCATTTTCCTTTCTACTTAGATTGAAAAACAAGGATCAGATATAAAACAGTTTAGTGCCTTTTTTGAGAAATCCCAATTGTCACATTCAGCTTTTAGTTTTAGGAGTAAAGTTGAACTTTTGATTGCAATTCTTGAAGTGTAAACTTACTATTTTCTGTACAAGTCTACAAGAAGTATATATTAAAGTTTGTTTTCTTATAGATGTTAAAATCTATTTATAAAAACCTTCTCCCGAAGGTCAAGTCTTGTCCTTAGTCTGATTCAACCAGTTTGAAATGTTTCCGTCCAAACTGACTCTCTTTGTACTTCAACTGACTGACAGTCTTTCATCCATCTGAAACACATGGTGGTTTTGACAATGGAAGACTATATTTCTTGTTCATTGTTCTGTTGAGTGATATTGATCATGGCATTTGAAAGAAAAATGCTCCTTCATCCGTTATAATTCTTTTCTCTCATATATATTTTTTCTTTTTTTGTTCCTTTTTTTTTCCCCTTTTTATGCATCTATACAACATAATATAACATAATGCAGTGCCTTGGCAGGCCAAGCTGCCTTGGGCACCAAAATCTGTATAGCAGTATTGACACAACAATCTGTGTAGGTCAATTAACCTGGCTGAGAAATGTCGGTGGAGCCTCATGCAGCTACTGCAGCCTTTACTGCACCGTAATTATGTTGCAAGGCATTTCTGAGTCATAGTATAGCCCCGTCCTTCAACACTGACAGTGTCAGATGCTGCAAAGAGACAAAACCTTCAACATCTCAAGCAGAAAGATAAGCAATAAGGATGGCGATTGTAAAGGCAGAAAACTGACATAGAAAAATCCCTTGGTCTGCCTTGGCTGCCAAGTCCACTGCTACAATCAGTTCCTGAAAGGGCTTATGAAGACTGAGCTAGCTGTCTGTGAAGGATACTGGAAGACAGAGTATGTTCACAACACTTGACCAGGATTGTGAAAATCAAATCTTATAATCTATGAAGAATATCACATTTTCTAGAGGTCATCTCTGAAGATTGTTTTTTGGCATAAGGAGTCCAAGTCTTTTGCTACTAATGGTGACTGCAGTGATTGTGTTGCTATTGAAGTAAAATTGTCCCAGGATGCCACTTCTTTTGTGGGGTTATCTTTCTGGCTAATCTGTCTCATGCTAGCCCATAAAATTTGCAAACACTCTGACTTCAATCTGGAAGAAATTAAAGGTAAAAGATTTCCCCCAAAAAACAACAGCTTTGTTCAATCTTTTTTAATTATCTTAGTCTCTGTAATGGCTGATAGGATACACACATGCAGTCAAAAATAACCTGTAAACTCAAGCACATCCATAATGTGCCCATACTTTCAGGAGTGGCTACAGATGAAGCTAATTCAATAGCTTTTACTTGTTCTGCGGAACCAGAAATGGAATAATGAAAAAGAAAATATTAAGGGTTTTTACATATATATATAAAACATATATATATATAGCATATGTATATATGTTATATGTATAGCATATATATATATATATATATATATGTTATGCTTGTGTGCAAGATCAGATCCTGTAACATAATTCAGCTAATGGATAATATATCAGCATGTTTGCTGTTAATAGGTTGGAAACAGAAATCTTTCTCCCCATAAACCATCTGCATGGATTGCTCAAAATGAAGACTTTAAATGACTGCAAAAGAAATTACTTTGTATTAAAAGAACAGTCGTTGCTCAATAAGCTGTTGGAATACTTAAAATATAAAGGTCCTTTTGCAACAAAGACAGGACATTTAGTAAAGCGTGGTGGTTTGCAGTAGGGACACTATAAATTACAGCCAAAACAGAATTTAATTAACAGAAATCTTGCTAGTTACCGGCAGCGGTTTGTTCGTCTTATGGCATTTCTTCTTAAACAAATTAAAATAGCTGTACTTTGCTATGGCACTGGCTGGAGTTGGAGTTGTTGTGCAATGGGCATGTATTAGCTGCAGGATTACATAGTTTATTTGCACAAAATTTTTTCTATCAAGAACATGGTTTGGAGCTGACCACAACCTTAGAAATGACATTTTAAGCAACTCAGGGCTGGCTGAACCAGTAAGCTGATCAGGCTGTATCTAGAACAGACAGGCAGAACCATGGAAGGGAAGCTGTTTACTTTGCTATGTCATAGGAAACTGCGATTTCTGATTCATTTAATTACTTGAGGTCAAACCTGGTGTCTTGGGAATCTCTCAGAACATTAACACTTTGAAACCACATCATAGGTACTACATAGTGAAATTTACCTGTTAAACATTTCCTGTATGTCTTAGGAATGCCATTAAAATCGGCTTCCAGTTATAGTGTAGCTATGCAATACTGTTCACAAGATGAGTCAGGTGTGCATTTACAGATAGTTTTTGAATGAACACAGCTATATTGCTTAGTGATTCATCACTACAGTGGTTCAATTATGTTACCTAATTAGATGAAGCTCAAGATGAAGGCAAATACGTTCTAAATGTATTTGTTACCAGAACTGTTTAACAGGGTCATGAAAAAGCCTTTAGAAATTTTCTTCCAGGTATTTCAATATTTTATGTAGTATTTATTTTTAAACCTGGTGCGAATCTTTGTCATCCAGATATTTATCCAGTCCTTTGTAGATTTGATGCAGAATAAAATGTCATGTATAAATAAAGAATAAGAAAAAGCAAGATACCTGATATTGCTCATGGGTTGGCAACAGCCTCACTAACCACTGCTAATCTTGAATATCATGAGATTCTTGTAACTAAACCAAGACATAAGTTCTATCTATGTGAATGAAGTAAGTAATGGAAATTATAGTCTCTGAAAACAGATGTCTGTATGAAACCCCTTTAACCCAGTAGTCATCTGTCCTGTTTTGAGTCTTGCTAAATCAAAGTAAAGAGGTATGCAGTTCCCAGGAACTCAAAAGAGTGGATATAGGGTCAGAAATGGCTCCGTGGAGCCTTCAGTAGAACCAAAGTTTGTTTGTGGAGGTGAAGCTTTGTGTTCAATTGTGGTGTAATTACTGGGTGACAAGGGTTCATAGTGGGGGAATACATATGATGTGTAAAGTGTAAATAAATGCTGTTTTATAGAAGTAAGGAAAGAGGCAGAAGAACTGCATTTTGATGAGTTACAGGAAAGGAAGATGAAGAAGAATGTAATGGTTATACTGAAAAGCAGGGAGGGAGGTAAAAAGTAAAAAGAGGAGTAAAATGATAAGAAAGGAGACCCCAAAACTAGTCAGACAGACATTTTCAATTAATTTGATGCAATATAGAATAAGGAAAGTGTTGTTATTTCCTGTCGACTTACCCATGTCCTATCTCCATGACCTGAACCAGTATCAATTATAGTTCAAATTTTAAAAAAGATCTTTGACATGTAATTTCACTTGAGATTACTATGAATCTGATATATTGAGAAAAAAAGTACGCAGGTTTTTATGAGCTGTTGAGAATAGCTTCCTTAAGCCATGTGTTGACTACATGGCTAAGCTGGATGCGTTCAAGGGAAGGACTTGAAAAGAAGCACAAAAGATCTAGAGCAGAGCAGGTGAGCAAATAAATTGCTCTTGAGAAGGCCACACATGCAGAAACAGTTGGTGTGCTTTTTCTTAATTCAGGATGATTCCTGAACCGTGTCAGGATATGGGAGATTAACAAAGCTGCTAGCCAGCCTGCTGATATAGCTCCTGCTCAGAAGTGAAATCCCTCATCAAATCATGACATTTAGAAAACTCTTAGAATTTATCCTGTGTCTGTAACATTTGGACACTGATTAAACTGGATCATCAAACAGGATTATCAGTATCCAGTTATACAGAGCAGTGTTTTAAAAAAATAAGTCACTTCAGCTCACAACAGATGGACCTTGTGATGTGAGCTGCAGGAGTGAGCACTAGCAAAGAGCCTTGAGCAGATACATGAGCTCAACAGCTACATCTGAAATACTGTATCATTAACTAGAACTGAAATAATTTGTTGATGTTCTCCTAGTAAGTATCAAAAAGATAATATGCACCATATTTTTTTTACTAATCAATATAAAATACTACTGTAATAAGTAAATTATTACAATGTGTCATAAATGATTATTAGGAAGCAAGTTTTTTAATAGACAAAAATGTCACGGATTTTTGGGGATGCAGATTACTCTGGTGTATGTTTCAGACTGGCATCCTCTGTGTAGAGCCAACTGTGGTAGAGTGATTTCTCTTCACCCCTGCCATCTGTACAATGTTTTGAAATGATTACTCTGTTTGCATGTGTGTGTGTGCACATGTGTGGAAGGGACATCTGGTCACATCCTTACTGCTTTTAGAAGCTTTCAATGTATGTCCATAAAAAGAAGCTGGAGTTTCCACAGGAAGGTAAACCTGCTGTGGAAGCCTGTTGCAAGCTGCTTTGTTTGACAGGTCTCAAAACATTTTTTTAACATACTGTATTTTTTTTCTTCTTTTTTTTAAGTTACTTTTCAAAAATTAATGTAATTTATATTTTAATTTTTCATGCAGGATTGAAGGAGAGAATGTCTTAGTATGACTAAAGAAAGACTATTATCAGTTGCCACGTGGTGCAAGTTTTGTGTTGTTCAGGTTTTGAGAGGGCTCCCAAAGACTGCTCTCTACTTGTGAAACCTGCTCCTCACTTAAGTGGCTTTGGCACAGTCTCTGGATAACATGGGCGCACAGAGTTCCCAGACCTTTGATGTCAGTGACTATAGGTAGTGTGAAATAACCTTGGTTTAGGGTTTCCTCCTGGGAGGGTTTAAGTAGTTTTCTTAGGATTTCATGCATCCAGTTCTTTGACTGGAGTCTGCCAGGCAACAGGCTGTACATACAAATCTTCAGTGCAATTAATTCAGTCTACTGTTTGTACTGTACAACACATCTGTAAAATCAAGTGCAGAGGGCTGCAGGTCATTTTAGGTGTAGTAAAGTACATTAGAACATGTTTGTACAGAAATGTATAGTTAGGAATGCAAAACATGGAATTTTTCCAATTTTGAGGTAGATAATGCTGCCTCTTCTGCTTCCCTGTGTTCTCGAGAATCATAGAGTCACAGAATAGTTAGGGCTGGAAAACACCTTAAGATCATTTAGTTCCAACCCCCCCTGCTATGGGCAGGGACACCTCACACTAAACCATGTCACCCAAGGCTCTGTCTAACCTGGCCTTGAACACAGTCAGGGATGGAGCATTCACAAGTTCCCAGGGCAACCCATTCCAGTGCCTCACCACCCTGACAGTAAAGAACTTCTTCCTTATATCCAATCTAAACCTTCCCTGTTTAAGTTTGAACCCGTTACTCACTACAGTCCCTAATGAAGAGTCCCTCACCAGCATCCCTATAGGCACCCTTCAGATACTGGAAGGCTGCTATGAGGTCTCCACGCAGCCTTCTCTTCTTCAGGCTAAACAGCCCCAACTTTCT
>JBCJKH010016760.1:0-27752 GCA_039877255.1 Loriculus beryllinus
CCTGATGTGCTCTGCTGTCAGTCTCAACCTGCACATGCCCTGAGCTGAGCAGATTCAAGTCTGCCAGGTTCAGTGATGCCTCAGCCAAGCAGTATGCGATCCCTGTTTCAGGGTGATACTTCCTGAATATATCCTGAATACTTACTTCACTTTTACCATATGTATATAGGTACATAGGCAATATATGTATCCCCACATTACAGGGGTGATAGCCACAGGTCATGACTGACAGCATCATTGCCCATCAGCTTTCTTGCCAGTCTGCACTATGCCAGCCTTTTTCCAGCCTTCCACCCAGTTCCATTCTGCTGGCTGCGGTACAGCCCAGGCTTCCCATAGCCAAGACAAAAAAAAAGCCCCACACAGTTTCCTTGCTGTGCCTCCTGGGAAGGAGAATTCCCAAGTGATCAGCAGCTTCAGCACTAGGGATATTTAGTCACTCAGAAGCCTGACAGCAAGAAGAAAAACGCTAATGGCAGGAGTCTTGGGCAATGGAGAGCTCTCAGACTTGACTGTGTCTCAAATAGCCATGCTTGGAAGGGAAGGGCAAATACCAAGGGAATTGATGTTCTCCCACTTCATGTGACGTTGTTTAGGGTACAATGGCAACAAGAAAATATTTTTTCTAAAGAGCCTTTAGCAACAGCATGATACACAACTGAAAGCATCCGCCCTGAAACCCTCTAAAAGGGAGGCATTTCAAATATTTGCTATAATACTCCCTACTGGTGATGTTTGCTTATAATTTGTATTTCAAGCTGCCTGGCAGGGTGAAAGTGCACTGCTTAGTTTTAACTTCCCACTTCACCTTCATTGCTGCAGTGAGGCAGCCTCTCCACCAGCTTGCCTGGTTTTAGCACAGTCTCACAAACACTGTACCACTGAAAGGCTCAGTTCCTGCAGTCACACAGCTCTGTGCTTCCTCTAAAAGCAACCCAAGAATGAGCAGAAAGTCTGCACAGTTCTTTTTATTCATAGAAATATATGAAGCTGTGAGCCTAACTTTCCTGACCTGTAAGCAGGAAAGACCAAACCATGATTGTGTTTAGGGAGAGGGGCTGTCTTCATGATTTCAGTTGGAAACAGTGCTATATTTTGCAGTTCCTGAACTGGAAGAGAAAGAAATAATGCAAAAGAACAGAGATTAAATAGTGCATGGATAGAAAGGGCTGTGCTTTTTTTTTTCCTTATTCCTGTTAACATATACAAGCACTTAATTTGTGCAACAAGTCTGATTTTTAGAACAGCTGCTCAGTTTGTCCATTGTATCATCTACAATGCACTCCAGCAATATCCTAAGGACCTGGTTTCATCAAGGAAAGATGGTCATGCCCATCAGTATCTCATCAATTTGCATTATTCATGCTCATCATGTATTCTCTCAGCACTGAGTAACAATGGAGAAGGACTGTTTCCTGGTCACTGGTAGCAGTTACTGTTGGCCAATTTAGGTCAGGTTTTCAAACATGATTTCTCCCTAGATTTAAACTATGTATGCTGAGAGAACTCTGTATTTGGACATAATAATAAAAAGACTTCTTTGGAATTCCAGCTGCTCAGTGCTGCTGTGTACTGACCACTCTGGAAAACTTAGCCTATATTCAGATGCCTTCTGAGGTCTCAAAATCTGCCTAGGAACTGTTTCCTGGATTGGCCCAAGTACCAGAAAATTCTCAGTCCATCTCTCACAAATGACAAAGACATAAACATGTAAAGGGTAGAGGGGAGGAGATCTGCTGTATGGACATAGAAGCTAAACAGGATGTTAAAATGAAATTTTGTTCTGGACAATGCTATCCTTAGTTTTGCTCCACATGATTTCAGTGAGATTTCACTCAGTTTCTACTGACATAAAGCAAGAGCCCTGTCAGGCTTCTGGCCCTGAAACATGAAAGCTAAGCCTGCCAGTCCAGGTACTGGTTAATGTAAATGTTAACATTAGGAATATGACACCCACTCATCTTTCCTAGCCAAGAACATAGGTAGGTTTTCTGTGCTTTGGGTCCTTTTGACTTGGCTTTGGGGAAGCTAAGTCTCCAAAACATACGTTAGTATTTCCATTAGTTCTTGGTACTGAGAAGGAGATGCAGGGCACTGGCTGGAGGAAGTAGCTCCTAGTGCTGTGAATCAGCAGCTCCAGGACAGATTATTTCTTTGAGCATAAACAAAGGCAGAAGTGATGGGTATCTGAGGCCTGCTTTAGAAATTATGACATGTAACATTCATAAAACCTTTTCCTGCTGAAGGACTTCTGTCTACTTCCCAACACACCCATAGGTATACATTACAGGAATATCTATATCCCTGTGGAAGGCAGCCACTGCCAGGGAGGAGTATGGCAGCATTTTGCAAAGACAGTTTAAGATGAGCTGCAGTGAGGTATATCCAATACTTATCCCTTGCTTTTCATGTTCCCTTCTGTTGTCTCCTTCCTGGCACCACCATCTCCCACCTCGAGAGAAACTTGCCCAAATCACTGTTCTTTTCCACCCAGTCGTAGCTGTTTCATCTCATTCTTCTCTATCACCCTCCTCTCTCTGCTGCATCATCTCTCCCAGGGTCTTAAAACAGCTACCTACCCTGCTTCCCACTCACTGTGTGTGTCCTCAGAGGGATGCATCACTTCCCCCTCTCTTCCTTCCTTCCTTTTCTTCTTCTGACCGTCATGTTGCCTTACTTCTCCTTTGCTTACAGCCATCTGTCACACTCAGGTAACACCTGCCCCTCCTGGCACATTCTCCCTCTCTAGTTTGGGCTGTCTGCTTGTTTTGCCATGATGTGATTGTCTTCGAAGGGCTTTCAGGCAGGACATTGCCATGACCAGATAGACTAAGCCTCCAAGCCCTATTATTCAATTTAAAATTCAGATAAAGTCATTAGCTTCCTGGAACAGGCATTCATTTCATCTTCAAAAGCTGCTCCCTCTCTAGGTAGTCAGCATTTGTTATGCCAGCTATGCCATCTTCTGATGCTGTCCTCAGATACAGAGCCAATCTATCCTGACAGACAGCAAACATGGTCATAAAACTGCCGTATAGAGGGCTGCTGGCTGGTGAATATTCAACCTTTGGATAGCACCAGCTTTAAAAGAATGAAAAGGGAGCTCCCAGTGACTAAAATTCAGCAGGAAATAGATCAGCTACTAAAAACAGCAGCACAATTTAAAGCAGTAGTGGCAGCAAGCTGAGAAATACCTTGCGCAAAGCAGCATCTTTAGGGTTTTCAGCATTTCTTGATCTTACTATACCTGTTTCATCCCATGTGAACAACACTGTCACAGGGGCTGTGGACGTAGTTTCACAAGACAGGAAATCCAGAGTGCTTACCATCAGCCAAAATAAAAAAAGCCCAAGCCAAAAAACCCTCCAAAAACCAACCAAGCAAAACAACCAGTGTAGCTACATGGTGAGAAATGCTGAACCAATACATGCACGCTCATTCCTGGTTTAAATTGGCTTGAAATGTTACAGCCCAGCAGATTTTATGCTGGGTCAGGTATCGTCTGTGTTCTCACAGTCAGCATAAAGGCTGTATCATGCTTGGCCTGACGTGACAGAAATGTAATTGCATAATCCTGCCAGATCTTAGTGAAATGCATGCTGCCAGGTATTCCAGTAGTGCACAGACAAGTATTCATTAAGCCAGTCTGTTCTGTAGAGTCTGGGTGACAGGGTGTCTACAAGAAAATCATTTTCTCTCTATGCTAAATCCACTGACTTGTCAGCTTTGAGTTAAAATCTGTTGAGTCGTTTTCAACACTGTCAAAAGGAAATCTGTCCCATAAAAAAAAAACCAACCCATCTGATAGAAGAAAGTTATTATCATGTTCATCTTGTCCTCCTATGCTGTATGCTTGGGATTCAATTTCTGTTCCTGTTCACCTTATCTGGAGGTAATGAAAGCTTCATCAGTGATACTAGAGAATGTTTAAGGGTGCATCATTTTTCATTAGAAATGCAAGTGCAGCCACAGACAGGAATTACTGAGCAGAAAATTCTCCCCTTTTCATTTGTCTGAACTTCTCTGCAATGATGGTTTTGCGTTTATGCAGCTTCGCAAGCAGATGGCTTCCCAAATGCCCTGTAACTTTAGAATAAAACTCTGCTGTGTTATGTGGATAGCTTCACCCATCACTGAAACACTGCCAAATCAGAGATAGTAACTGGCTGCTTTTGTGAGAGGCCTTAGCAACACTACAACACTAAGAAGGCGTGAAGAAACATAACACATTTGCAGTGGAATGAGCAAGGGAATACTTCAAAAACTCCTAATTTGACTGTAGATCAAGTTTTGGTCTAAGCTCACACACTGATAAACTGCCAGAAGAAAAAGTTAAGCCTTACACACCTGTGAAATGAAAAAGGGGTAATAGGATGGAAATTAAAGCAAGGTTATAATGCTTAGATTTAGTTACACAATGAACTTTGTGTGTTTGCAGGTATTGAGCACCTCCAGCTCTGGCTGGAGTGAGGCAAAACATCCTCAGTTCTCCATGCTATCGAAGAACCATCTGAAAATGAAAGCTTTGCTTAAGGAACAATCTACTCCTTTATGTGCTAAAAGCAAAGCTAAAGAGTCAGCCATGCAAATCACCAGTGTAGCAATTCTCTAGGCACTTGTCTGTGGGAAAACACCATCACAGTCAGACTCTTAAGAAGATAGTTATAAACAGAGGTCTGTCCTACCTGCCCTGTCTGCAGGTCATACTACGTATTAACAAACAGTGCAACACAATATAATTTTTCCTCTAAAGTGTCAACAGAATACACACACCTTGGTTTTCCTGACAAATACTTCTGTACTAGAGGATACTTAGAACTGCACAGAGAGAGGTTTCTTGCTTAGCTGGGAACCAACAGGAGAGGTCTCACACGATCCCTAAGTGCCAAAGCTAGCGGGACATACAAGATGACTGAGTTGTTTTTTTGTCTCAGTGTGGGATGCAGATAAGTCCATGCTGTTCTGCCTGCTCTGAAACATCACCCTAAGTGTAACTCCCCACGGTCTTTGTTCTCTCTTCGACAGCCATATGCAGGACAGCTGTCAGGAGAATATCACCAAAGAGATGGGAAAGAAAGTCTAGTAATCAATATAAACACTTAATAAAGTTCAGAGGGACCTTCAAGACTGACTGTTACTGTAGCAGCTGGAAACATAGAAGAGGTCTGAGCAGACATTATTGCCCTCTTCTTGTTGGGTAGAGCAATGTTTTTGTTGGTGAACAGCAAAGAGAAGCTCACAGAACAGATACCTTCTAAGTACTGTTGTGGATCCAGGCTTGATACATGGTAAAAATCAACAGAGCTAAGCACCTTAAGATACTTTCACTATAATCCTGAGACTGGGGTAGATCAAATGGCTATGGTCAGTCTCCCAAGCACTCAGCTAATACCAAGACTACAATGCCACAGTTTATAGGTACAGACACCTTCCCCACCTCATCCCAGCCCCTGTTAACCACAGGAAGGCTATCTTGCTGTTCCTCTGCTTTCAGAGGGAAACTATCCACATGATCTGTGACAGAACATCAGTGTAACTTTGCAGCGTGCCTTAGAGAGCATGACTTTTTTCCCCTTAATCCCCCAAGAAAAAGGCTGGAAAATGTAGTCATGGTGCCATGCAAACACATGCCAGCTTGACAATAAAGCATCCCAGTCAATGAGATTTGACGAAATTAAACACACAAACATCTCCAAACAAAGTCAGCCTGACTCATTGCTTCCATGGTGAAAAAGCAAGCTGTGTAGCTCTGCATATGAAGAATAAACTCTCCTGTCATGCTAAGTGATTTCCAACCCAAGCAGAACGGAACATTAGGTGTGGCTATATATGCCACGTTGAAAGGGGAGAGTGGTCTCCATTTGCAAACTCACTGATCTGTGTGCAGAGCAACAACTTACAGCCTGAACCCACTCCACATGAAATAAGGTATCTGTATTGACTTTGTCATGCTGCTAGTGCTCTTAGAGCAGTTTGGGAAGGAGTCAGCACTCATGGCTTTGCAGCAGATAAGCAGTTAGACCTGTGGAGGTGAGCTCATTACAATGAGAACATTTAAGGTTAAAAGGCTGTTAATATCTGAAAGCAAGACCAAGTTTATTCTAGTTGTAAGAAGATCTGACTCATAATTGTTACTGAGGTCAGACAGATGGACTAGGCAAGATACATGCATATCAATATAATATATTGAATGCTCAGCAGGTCTTTGCCAAAGATAATGTTAATTCTGCATTATCTGAAGTACTCAGGATCAAACATAACTGAGCGAAGATCCAGGGCCCATCATTGCTTACTGCTGCTGGAGAAGGCACAAGTGTCCTAACTGAGCAGAAGGCCGCTGGTGAGACAGACATCTCTCTTCTGTCCAATTTCTGTAGATCCCATGAAAAAGAGCAGAGCAAGCTGCCCACGTCCGAGAGCACCCCACCAAACCCCTTTTCTTGTAAGGAAAAAACTATAGTTGACCAAAGCAAAACTCTGCCTGATAATAATGTTTTGTAGTTGTATAAGTTCTCAGTAGCAAACATTTAATACCAATTTATCCAGCTGAAGAGAAAGTTGACCTGACTTGAGAGTCAGGATTCCACCCCAGTTTGCTTAGTCACAAGAAAAAGTAGTGGCAAAAATGAAGATGAGAAGTCAGCAGTCCTTCCTTCTGTAGTTCTGACCTAATGACTACGATTTACTGGGTGTCCTCTAGGTTTTTAAGAAGACAGAAAGAAGAAAGGGGAGAAAGGGAGGAGCACTGAACTCATTGTCATACATTTATTCATGAAAGCCAAGATTAAAATAGTGAAAGGATTTGAATGCAAGTAGCATAAGCTCTTCTAACAGAGTGCCACACTCTAGCAGCACAGATAACCTCAAATATCACACAGCATAGAGAGCCTGAAAGAGCAAAGGGAGACCATCAGCTTCTCAGTGAGGCTGAGGTGAAAAACCACCACAGAGCTAGGAGAGAAGGTCATGTTGTTGTTGTTATTGCTGGTTTTTAAAAAACCATCACCACCACACTATTCATCATGCCCCATATTGCCTAGAAACGTACCCAAGTCTTAACACTGTGTGTCCATTATCCTTAGTTCTGAGGCATAAGAAATTTGAACCCACAGTTTGTAGCTTGAGTCCACCTCTGGTGTTCACAGCAATGCTGTCTGCTAAGCATCAAGCACTTAGCAAAGTAAACACAAATCATTTTGCTTTATGCACATGCAGGAGGTATGAGAGGCTGGCTACTTGGGTAAGGCAGGTTATTTGCATCCTGGGTTTTGAACTGAATGGGACAAACAGTCTCGCCAAACTAGACAAGACCTGAGAGTTACTAAGCAGTAGAGACACGCATCTCAAACCAGTCTGGGTGCAAGTACTTCAATTATCCAGTGTTCTACAGCCTTTGTATGGTATGCTGATGGCCAGTAATTCAGAAACTGGACCTCTCTTGTTGCCACATACAAAACTTATGCAGTAGCTGTTTGAGTATAGCAATTTCCTTGTGATATGTATTTAAATGAAGCATCTGTAGCACAAGTTCGGGATTTCTTTGGGTGATTCCTTAAGGTGATGAGAGCCATCCTTAACTCTGTGCACCATGGGTGTTTCAGTGTGAAGGACAATGCCTCATCTCCACCTTTGACGAGGAATGATGTTTCACATTGACTTTATCAAGCTACCTGATCTTACTGGAGCAACTTACTCTTTTCAAGCTTCTCCAGATGGCCTAGCTCTGGTACAGCAAGTAGGCTTCTTTACTCACATGCATGTGCATCTCAGCTTTTCCTCCACCCCTTGCAGGTTATGACTTTGCTGCTGTACTGGAGTGGTTTGCAGAGCGGGTTGACCGCATCATTCTCCTTTTTGATGCGCACAAGCTGGACATCTCCGATGAATTCTCTGAGGTCATCAAGGCGCTGAAGAACCATGAGGACAAGATGAGAGTTGTTCTCAACAAGGCTGACCAGATAGAGACTCAGCAGCTGATGCGGGTGTACGGTGCCCTCATGTGGTCCCTGGGAAAGATCGTCAACACTCCTGAGGTCATCAGGGTCTACATTGGCTCCTTTTGGTCCCATCCGTTGCTCATCCCTGACAACCGCAAGTTGTTTGAGGCAGAGGAGCAGGACCTGTTCAGGGATATCCAGAGCCTGCCCCGCAATGCAGCCCTGAGGAAGCTGAATGATCTCATCAAGCGAGCACGGTTGGCCAAGGTAGGTGTTGACATAGAACCCCTCAGGCATTCAGTTTGGGCTGTCTGCAGTATGGAGGTTTTAGGGGAGTGGTTTCAGCCAGTTTGGCTTGCAGAGCTGGTGGATCCTACTTCCTATCCATCCCATTTCACTCAGTCCTATGCACTTCAAGGAAGAAAGCACCTCCTTGTCTTGGTGCTTCAGTCATGACAAGCTACAGTGAGAAAGGTAGCCGCAGATCAAAGCGAGTAGCACTTGAAGGGATCTGGAAAGTTGCTCTGTGGTTGCAACTTGAGAATTAAGCCCTTTTCAGTATGTCAGAACCAAGGGAATTGGTAATCTCTAGCTCTTTTACCTTAAACTTTCTTAGCCAAGAGAAGTACCTGGACACAGAGAAGGTGGAGACTCGCAAGAATGGCAAATAAGCCTCCTGTATCTCTGGATATTTGAAATGAGCTGAATTAAGCCCCTCAGAATCCAAGGAATAACCCCATATAAATTGACAAGAAAGATCAAAGATCCCTAGAAAGCCCTCTGTGCAAGGGTCTTCATTTCTAAGAGAAAACACGATGTCACAAGTTAAAGATTGGTGTTCCTACTAAAACAGTAAAAATAGCCTAGAGAGCTCCAAAAACCTCTGTGTTTGGTTCAGATTGGCAAGGGACTATTCCCTGGAAGGCTATTCCCAGTAAAAGAAAAAAACCCACACCACTACCTCCAGGAAGTGCATATGAATGTTACTGTACATCTAGGACTCATACACTGTCTTCACCTTGTCCTGCCACAGGAAGAGCACACAGCTGAGCAACACATAGTACTGCAGCAATAATCAGTAGGTACAGGCAAACTGAGGAACTGAACATGTTCTTCAGGGAGGGACAAGATGGAGTTGAGTCCTGGGTACAGATACTGTCTGCTGGGAACAGTTTTCCAATATGCTCTTTAACACTTGTCTCCTTCATTCTGTATCATTTAATGCCCTTCAGGTCCATGCCTACATCATCAGCTCCCTAAAGAAAGAAATGCCCTCGGTGTTTGGGAAAGACAATAAAAAGAAAGAGCTTGTTAACAACTTGGGAGAGATTTATGCTCGGATTGAACGAGAGCATCAGATTTCACCAGGAGACTTCCCTAATCTGAGAAAGATGCAGGTAAGCAGTGGCATCTTGGCCCGATCACCAAGCATCCAAGGAAAGCATTAGAGTACCTCAGGGTATATGACAGAAGCCACACAGACACCGATTGTTATTGCAGTTGTTGGGAAAGGCCAGTTATAATGTTGAAATAGGCCTTGCAATATGTGCAGGCTATATTTGGCCATGAACATTTTTGCACATAGAGCTCATGTGAAGCTACAGCTGCCTTCATTTCTCAGATCTCTGCCTGAATAGCACTTGACAGCAAATTATTTCTTCTGGTTTTATTTTAAATTCCAGGTTCCATTTACAGATTTTCCAGGCCTAAGAATATTTCTAATGTACAGTAAAAGAAAAACTGTAACCATAAAAAGTTATACATATGCTTCCCTCCTCCAGAGCTGCCTTCTTTTTCATCTTCTACTTCACTCTATGTATAGAAAGAGAGAAAGGAACCTGTGAAACTTAAAGCCCCTCTTCTGTTTTAAACGGTGATGTAGGTTTTCTGTTCTGCAGAGCTGAGACCTGACCAGTGTTCATGCAAGTCAGAGACTTCAAAGAACATTGGATCAGAGCCTTGTATTGTATATTCAGACAATGCTGGACACTGCTACATTGCTGCATGGCTTCAGTCCAAGCAGAAACCTGTTCTGAGTTGCTAGCTGTTGAAGTCATTACTAGCTCCCTATGGAAAACACACCCATCTGCTCTTTTTCTTTTGTGAAGTATATTTTCCATAAGTTCTTGGGAATAAGATCTATGGAGTGTATCCAATAGATGATCCCATTCACTGCTTGTTAAATGTGTGTTTAAAAATAACTGTACCAATCCAGAAGGAGTGAATAGTGTGGATTTAACAAGTAGAGGGTGAAGGATAAAGCTGTAGGTCGTTTTGCAGTTTTTAGAAGAGACTTATCTCTGCTCAAAGCACTTATGCTTAGCTGTGAAAATTACAGACTGAGCCATGCTGTAAAGACATGCTCACCTCTTTACAGGCATACTACTGCCTTTATGGCATCTGAAAGATGCCCTTCATGCTGATGAATAAAACAGTCTTTTCCTAGAGTAACATCTCCTTCCCGGAATGCAGAAGGGAAGGGAATGCAGAGCACTGGCTGGAGGATGTAGCAAGAGTTGCAGAACCAGTTTGCCTTGAACAATTTGGTCTGCAGGGAGATTGCTTCTATGTAACTTGGAAAGGAGGAGTCTTCCTTGCATATGGCCATCGTCTCGGCCTTTGGGTAAACCATTTCCCTTCTCACCATGTACCACATCAGCCTCCCTTTGTGAGCCAAGATCATTTTCTGTAGGGCTTAAAGAGCATTTAAGTAAGAGCAAGGCCAGCCAGAGAGAAGCCATCACATACTGAGGAGCAGGGCTATCAGGAGGGAATGCTGAGCTCCCCATTCCTCCTCTGCAATAGCAGGTTTTTTTGAGCCAAATAGCAGACAGTCATCCCACTCTACACTGTTACTGCACTGTGCATGGCCATGATGCTCACATCTTGCTGTGTTGTCCCACTTTAAGGATCAGTTGCAAGCCCAGGATTTTAGCAAGTTCCAGCCCTTGAAGAGCAAGCTGCTGGAGACAGTGGAAGACATGCTGGCTAATGACATCGCCCAGCTCATGGTGCTCGTACGCCAGGAAGAGTCACAGCGGCCAACCCAGATGGTGAAGGGAGGAGCCTTTGAGGGCACCTTGCATGGTCCATTTGGCCATGGCTATGGCGAAGGCGCTGGTGAAGGGATCGATGATGCTGAGTGGGTGGTGGCCAGGGACAAGCCCATGTATGATGAGATCTTCTACACGCTCTCGCCTGTCGATGGTAAAATAACTGGTGCCAATGCAAAGAAGGAGATGGTAAGGTCTAAGCTGCCCAACACGGTGCTGGGCAAGATATGGAAACTGGCTGACATCGACAAAGATGGCATGCTGGATGATGAGGAGTTTGCCTTGGCGAATCATCTCATTAAAGTCAAGTTGGAAGGTCATGAGCTGCCAAATGAGCTCCCTTCCCATCTCCTCCCTCCATCCAAAAGGAAAGTAACAGAGTGAAAGGAAAAAGTTACATGGGAGAGGGAAAGGGAATGGGGGGAGAAAGATCTAGAAAAACATGTTTACTTAAATTATACCTTTAGAGGTGAGATCAACTTTGGATTTATACTTATTTTGTTGTATGAAGAAAAAAAGTAAAGATAACAAAAAAGTCCAGTCCTTCACGATAATATGCAATTAACTCTTCCAGTGTAACATCCCTGCTTTCTAATGTGTAGTCTGTAAATATGAAGGTAAGGAAAGTATGTTGAGATTAGGAGGATCTGATAAGCAAGAGTAGAACCAAAACTGAAGTGGGCTGCATTTTTTGAGTGGAGTAGGCACTAATGGAAACCTGCTAACTGCCACTATCACTCCTGAGCTTTGGCTGCACCCTCTTGCTCTTAAATGAGTCTCACAAACTTCAGGAGACAGAGATCTTGATAGCAAAGAGGAAACCACAAGGTCTCCGAGCTGTTGGCCAAACTAAAGAGCACTTCCTGATTGACAGACATAAGCCCACGCTAAAATACTAGTTACTAGACCCCAGAGTTAAGACTGTTAGGAGCCTTGATTTACTGTTAGATCCAAATTTTACAAGTGTTTCCCTGTCCTTAAAGACAAAAATGTATGAATAAAATCTGAAACAGCTCTGAACTGGGCAGCTGGAGTTCCTCATTGTTTGCTGTGGAACAGGCACTGAGAATTCCCAATTCTCTCTACCTCCTGTTTCAGTCCCCAGGGGAGATTAGTTCTGCAGGCATGGCCCAGAGAACCACCCCACAAGGGATACAGAAAGAGGAGGCACTATAGGCAGACATCAGGTGGGTTGGAACACCACTCCCAGGCTCACTGAACATTTTGTAACCAGTGGATAGTGTTTTCTCTTTGAACAGTGGTGTTTATCATTCCTGTGAAGTGACATGTTTACTCTCATTGTGCACAGTGTAAGCTAAGGTCCCATTCTTAATGTAAAGATAGGAACCTTTCACTGTCAGGTAGGTAGATGGTCCATTGTAAGAACAGAGAACACTGGGGCACAGTGCAGAGCTTGCTCTGCTACCTGTGCCCCCACAAATGTAGCGGGGATGGCAGCCTTCACCCACTTTCCTCCTCAGCACACAGTAACACTTGGTCTCCAGAACCTCTGCCCTGAGCTAAGAGACCCTCTCCCTCCTCTTTCATGCTCCGAGGTTTTTGTTTTCAAGACCTGATTTTGGCAGAAATCCCTCTATTTCCTATTTTCTTTCCTGAACACACCAACACACAGAGGCACTCTTCTGGGTTTTGTTGTTGCTTTGGAGCAGCGTGTTGTTCCAATTCCTGTTGTCACTTTATATAAGCTGAGCTCCTACTGTGATGAAAAACCAAGACAAGTGTAACTTATTTTATATCTCTGTGTTCATATTATATAGAGAAATATATTCTGTGTATGTAGGATGTGCTTATTGCAGTACATTTATCACTTGTCAAAAATTAATGCATTAACCTCTTTTGTACCCTGGTCCTAAAACATTATTAAAAAAGAAAGGCCAGATCTGTCTATTTCTTTACATAGCAAAATGAACTGCAGCTGATAAGGGTAAAAAAGCAGCTCATTTCTACATGCAGCAGAATGAGGAAATGATCCTTAGCACATTCCCAAATATGCACATACAGACCAGCCCTGCTGGCCCCGGGTGTACACTGATGAGTGACTGGTTAACATCTGCAGCGTCTCCTTTCTCTTCTGGCAGGCTAATCGCAGCCTCACTGCTTGCTGAAGCAAGTGGAATTGTACCCACCACTCACCTTGCTCAACAGAGGGGGAAGTAGATGCCAAATAATTAGGAAAAGGAATATATTGAAAGAGTTTTCACCTGGCAGTCAGACAAGAATGCTTCAGGTTTAACAAGATCTGAAAAGGACACGAAAACCCCACCAGTCCATAATCCTGTTGGTTCTCATTTTGCTTCTGTTGTCCTTGCCTTTTCTTTATGTGTTGATTACAGTGATTGTTATCCCCAGAATGGGACAAAGGAATGCCACGAGTAAGACAGTGAGAGCAGTTAGGATTGTACTGGGGAAGCACGCGGAAGGAGGGTGTGAGCTGCAGTGGCTGGCACAGTTTCCATTTGGCATTCGTACAGGAAAGAGAGGCGAGAGGAGATCATAGGGTGGAGGGTAAGAAGCAATAAATGCACATTTAGAAAGTCAGCAGAGTGAGTGTTACTCCAGTTCAACTACCCAGTAACCCCCAGTTTCACTGTCATTACAAGTGTGCTGTCTGTTAATGCTGTCCAGGTCCTTCTGTGGAATTGGCATCCGTGGGACTCCAGGTTGAGGCTGAAGAGTCCCCTGAATCAGCCCTTCCTCTAGGTGGGCATGATTTTCTGATGCCTGCTCATACAGCACATTGCTTGTGCCAGTCATGCCATGCTGAAATCTAGCTTGCTTAAAAAGCAACTGATAACTGCTTCCCTCAAAGGGGATGGCAGGTGAGGTCTGTTAGTCTGTTTCCAGCATATTCCAGCAAGGTGCTCAGGTAAACCAAGGATTCATTGTCATGGGTATCAAATGGCTTTCAGGGCACAAAATGTTTTGTGCTTGATAGTTAGGACATGTGAGCTCACAGACCCAACCACTATCTTGTTAAAACACACGTGGTAGATCAGTTTTCATTGCACCAACTGCAGTTGTTCTTTAGCAGTCTCCAAAAAAGGCTTGCTGTTAAACAGGAAAGAGCAAGCAATTGTGTTGCTGGTAGCAGCAGTCCCCCACACCAGGGCTACAGCACATGCCACAGCTCCTGCACCTGCTCTGTGCATTGTGCAGAGGCTCCAGCTCTACATCCCCACGCCAGCCTCTCCAGGATGTGTCAGCAGGATTCACTTGGAAGGGACAGTGGGACAAATTGCTCTGCCAGCACAGGCCAAGTGCACAAAACCACCGCAGCATGGGAAGGCTCTTTCAACACTTGCTCAGAAACCACTTGTGCTGTCAGAGTGCAACTTCCCCAGCCGTGTTGTAGGGGAAAAAGCAACACAAGCATTTTAGTGACAAACAGTTACTTAACACGATTGCACCGTAGTTCAGCAACAGGGCAGGAGACAAAGCAACCTCATTACAGAGGGAACAGGACAGCCTCTTGAGAGGCTCTTTCCAGAAGGGCAGCTTATGGATAGTCTTCTGTATTCAGAGAAGTTTATCCTGTACGTTTTACTTTTGTTAAGCTCTTCAGGAAGTTAAAAAACAAAACCACGCTCCAACCCCCCACACCAAACCCCAAGCACCCTGAGGTTCTGTATGCAACAGATGTGAATCTCTCTCCAGTATAGCCGTGAGAAGACCTACATTTCTCTAACCCTTTCCCACAGACAGCAGCTACACACCCTCTCTTTTTTTTACTTTTCCCTTCAGAATTATGGCTTTTGGGGCAATCCCAGCCACTTGTATTGTTCCTCACATCTGTAGCAAGGAGGTGATTTCCCAGGCCCACAAGGACTCCATGTCCGCTGTGCCTGTTAGCAGAACCATGCTCCCAAAGGTATTACCTGCATCCGACACTGCTTCCTTTTGTAAGAGCAGTTCTCAGTTACTGAACAAGGTATTCCCCAGGAAGTCATATAGAGGAACCTATTCATTTGCTCATGTCTGGGTTGGGGATTCCATCACATGGACATGTGAGTATCACTGCTTTCATGCCCCTCTCTATCCATCCACAGACAGAAGAGCTTCCACAGGGTCAGAAGAACAAAAAGGTCCTTTTGCTACTCCGAGTAGGGTCTGCATTTGGTCTTTTCTGTACCTTTCTGGGAAGGATTTGGCAAAGAAAAGTGTACCCACAAGCTATATGGGCCAATAGATGGGTTTCTTGAAAATTAAGTTCTCTCTACTGTGGAAAACAATAGACAGATTGGATCAACAGTTCTGTACTACCATTTATGTGAAGGGAAAGGATAGTAATTACACTGAGTTCCCTGAATTTCACAGGAGGTGTGTAGTTTAGAAAAAGGCAAGTACTTCTGTGAGCTGGAATTTAGCCAGCATATGCTCCAGTTCAGAGGGATTTCTAATCAAACAAAAAGTTGGAATCAGTTTTTCCGTCATTTCAAGTTCCAACATAAACTCCACACAACAATGAAACTCAATCTTCAGCCTGGAAACTGTTCTTCTAACTTGTTCTTATTATGCCTTAATGCTTTGTCCATATGACAGCAACCTTTGATTGGGAAACACAGTTATGGGCCAGTTGACCTCACATAGATTGAGAGTGTTCCTACAAGCCCAGCAGGGCTACACCTCTTGCATCATCGGTAGCTTCTTCCTCTGCTATTATCTCAATGTTTCTCTTACTATAGGGACAAGCTGTGGGAAGAGGGATTGGGTAACTCCACATTTAGGCTTTGGCAAATCAAGGGACATGATAGACTATTTAACCTCTTCCTAGACTCAGAAGTCCCAAACTCCTTCAAAGCTTGACAGGCGGGCATTTGGGAACACTCACTGAGGACACCATTGAGTTAAGAGGAGCAGCATGAATACAACATCCAAGTTATTTTTGTGGAATTTTCATAATACAGTATCTATTATTTTCTGGTCTTTCCCTTTCCTTCTTTGTGCTTTCCCTCATCTTCCCAGTCTGTGCAAGGGTGGGGGAAAACAAGGCTTAGCTTGGAAACTCAACATCCCAAGAAGTTCAAGGCTAGTGCAGCAAGTCAATCACTGTGTAGCTTCCCAGCACCTTCAAGCGCTGCAGATAGAGTAACGAAGCCAGTATTTAAATTAATGCATTTTAAACAATTCCTCTCTGCCTGAAGGCAGAGAAATCCCTAGTGAGTTCAGTACACGTTGTCCATGGCGTGCCCATTCCATTGATGCCTTTGCTGGTCAGGAGCACGTCAAACACTACAAGAGTTGCTAGGTTTAAAATGGGCTCTCCTCCAGCTAGTTACGTGTTGTGTAAACAAGCGTCAGCAAGGGCTCCATTAATGTCTTCTGAAGACATGGATGTGAGAGATATTTATAGGCCTTGGATTATATTGTCCTCCTTGCCTCTGCCATCGTGCAGACAAATGAAGGGCGTATGCGTGGAATTCCTCTCCTTGTGCCTGGTGAGACTGCTGCAAGCAAATGCCAACTAGAAAGTGTCTCTAAATAGCTTTTACCCATCGCTCAGCCTACCACCCTCCATATCTACCAGCAAGATGAGAATCACAGAAGCTCCTTACAAGGTGATGGCAGAAGGAAGCCTGGGAAAGCTCTCTGGCCACTTCTCTTACCTCCTTCAGCCATCAGTTTTCAAGGCAGAGTTTCAACAGCTTTTCCTCTAAAGCCAGTGGAAAAGTATCGATGCAAGAGCTTGCTGCCTGCCATGCTTAAGCCATTCACGAAATAGATAAGGGAGAATTATCTGCATCAAACCATCTTTAAAGCTTCACACAGCACAAGCATCTCCAGTTTGTACCATAACTCCGTAACTGGAGTCCCAGCTGGCAAGCTGACAGGCATATTAAATCTCAAAAGCTACATTGCTCCCTGATTAGCATGGAAAGACCCAATCCCTCAGTAAATAGTTTCTTCAGATGCCAATGAGGAGTTTCAGTTCCTCTATATACGCAGTAAAGACATGAGCATCTTAAGCATCCATAACAGCTAACTAGCACCCATCAAAGCAGTTCTAGCATGGAGCAAACCCTTGGCAAACTAGGGAACTTGCACCATTTGCCACAAAGATTCGTTCTCTAATTAATATCATCATCTCTGATGACTCATCCTGCAAGAGGGATAAAAGCAGCAAAGAAATCACAGCTTGCAAACTAAACTATAATAAGAAATGGCAGCATGCTTCCCAGGGGCTCACCAGCAGCCACCAACATGTATTGGCTAAGCACACCTAAATCCCTTCTTCCTTCCGAGCCACGCAAGACCCGACTCTTCCTTCTGAAACTGAGCAGCCTCGAAAGGGTAAAGGAGATGATCTAGTGGTTGCCACTTAGTGCTGGCCTGGAGCTCTGTAAGCTGCTCAGGGCCAAAAAATCATCCAGCAACCAGAAGAGCAATTGAGAAAGAAGTTTTGCTGCCTAGAGATGCACTGGAGTTAACAGAGATCTTTACAGAACAGGAGGTACACAAGCAGTGCGTGTCAACCCCAGGTCTCACAGGGAGCCTTAATCAAAACTCCACCATGGGTCAAGTACTGAGGATGCTCTGGGACCTGGTTTTTAAAGCTCTGGTTCAAACCTGCTTCAGCCCCAAGCAGGCAGTACATGCTATAAACCAGCAATTAGCTCTCAACAGAGCTATGTATGTGGTTTGCCTTACCATCAAGTATAGTGATGGTTGAATGCTTTGTGAATATCCAGGCCCATAGCAGACAAACCATAGCCCACTGACTGTCTAAAAGCTGTTTGTGCAACGATGCAACCTTTATGGTGATGGGGTTTTGGTAGTTTTGTGTGTCCCTCACACCAACACTTCCCAGGAACAGTGACTGCAAAGGCAGTGGGATTTGGCAGCAGTACTTTCCTTAGAGCTCTGCTGATTGAATTGCTCCAGCCTGCAGTACATTCCTCACGTCACAAGGAGAAGGGATGCTGGGGAGGAGGCTCTACCAAGCCTCAGGCATAGCACTTCAGCAGAACAGCAGAGAAGAGACACGTGCTGTCTATGAAGTGGCAAAGTCTAGGCTTGAAGAGCTTTTCCCTCCTCCATCCTCTGCACAGCTCAGTCAAACCCAGAATCACCACATCATCTCAGCCTTGGCAGCATTTCAGCACTGACCCGAGGTCAGAGTTTCACATCTCTTGTGAGAACCTGGAAGGAGCAATGACAGGCTTTGCTTGTGGGTTTTCATAACAATTGGTTTTCTCAAGGCCACTCTGTGTCCTTCTTCCCCTCCCAGTAGGGCTCTGGGGAAGTACAGATCCTCACCCAACCTGCATGGCAGTAATGAGGAAGAAAAGTGCTTATCTTAACACACCAAAGACCTTCTGAGATGGGCAAGAGTAAAGGCCCTTGTCCTGCAGCCCCCTGGAGAAAGCCAGTCCCTGTCAGGTACCAGAACAACAGAAGTGGCTTCCCAGCCCATGCCGCAGGAGAAGCTGGTAAAGGCACAAAGGGAGGCCCAGAGGTGAGACCAAGGGACAGGGGGAAGCTGCTGAAGTTGGTCAGGATGCAGTGTACATGCAGCCAGGGCAGGCTGCTGCAAGTAGAGCGTGTTGAAAGCAGGTCATGCCTCCATGGAGGATCTGTCCTGTCATCCCAGAGCAGCTACTCTCCAGCCAGCAGGAAACATGGTTGTCTCCTTCACAGGGGAAGAGAAATATGCCCTGCAGAGCAGGAGATGATAAACTGCTAATGTGACAGATCAGGACACATTGCCCTTTTCAACTGCCTCTATCCCAGCCCCGTAGAGATCATGGAAAGTCACAAATATTTCTAACACTGCTTCAGATGGGTCACCTCGCTCGTTTCACTTGGGTCACAGAAATAAGGGCAGATGGGCAGCCTGTCACCGCTTCCTTTCAGGAGGACAGTTACAAACAGAAGCTGGCGTGGTCCTTGCTGCAGCCTTCCCCTTTCTGCAGAAGGGGATTTGCTCAGCCACCTTCACCATCGATGCCAGAGCTGTGATTCACATGGAAAGGCTGCCAAGGTCAGGGTGACACAGAGCTGGCGGGCTCACCTTAGCCTCTCGGACACCCCTGGAGAAAGAGGATGCACAAACCTGGCTTCCCACCATCTCCAGGGCTGGTCAGACCTGTTCACAGCCCATTTCCCCCCTCATCTAGCCAAGAGAACGCCGTGCAAGGAGCCCACCACCCTGGTTGGAGATTTGCAACTGAGCTGCTGGACCTGCCACTGAATTTACAGTGCTAATTGTTCTTGAGGCACCTCAAGAATAATCAGAAATGCAACCTCATTGCCTGCCCCAAGTCCTTTGCTGGAAGGGCAAGGCAGACAAGCACCTCTCAGCTCTATAAGCAAGCAACTGCTGACTTTAGCAAGAGAGAGCAGGCCAAGAGGCCATTTCCAGGAGAGGCAGGCTGCTGTTTTCAGCTCCCCAGAGATGAGTGTGCAAAATACCTGGCATATTATACCCCTTGCATCATTTGTATTCAATTGTATATCTAAGAGGGAAGGGGAGGGGGGAAAGAAAGAGGCTCTTGACTTCTGCCCAGGAAGATGAGATAAGGTACAAGGAGAGGAAGAGTGATTTTTACAGCCCCAGCAAATAGCTATTTACTTCCTAACAAAGTGCTACTGCAAACACAGAATATAGGCCAAGGAGAGAAAAAGCCATTGTTTACTGGGTTTCAGACAAATGTCTTTAAATGCCCTATTAGAGAGATAAGTGCATATTAAGAGAGGAAAAATGAGTTCACACGTGAATGCGGTTATCAACTGCACTTGGCCAAAGACTTCAAGCAATCATGGGACAAATCCATTTCCTCAAAGCACAGAACACAGCATGCTAAACCTGGGGTTAAAACCATCATTTAAAAACAGAAGGGTGGAAAACAGTTGATCTTTCTGTTTAAAGATTTGTTCTGGAGAGGGATATCAGACCGGAAGCCAATAAGACAGTTGGGTTTCAAAGCACACTCATTATCTGTTGTAAGATGGGAGGATGGAGATCTGTAACCTCTGATTCCAGTTTGACAGGGATTCCGCCATCTGAGTGGGGCCCCAAGCCATGCTGAGAAACACACTGTCCCCAATAAAGCATTGCTCCCCATACTCCAAAAGCCAGGGTGTATATATAAGTGCCAGGCCAGGGGCCCACAGAAAAGTGCTCTGCATCACTGATAGCACACAGAGAGCTCACTCAGGACATCATCCTGACTCTTCTGCATGATCCCACTGCCATTAGGGGAGCTGGTCATGGGTTACCCACTCAGAAAGTCCCTTTTCCCTTCAATGGCCCAGCAGCTCAGCTTTCCAGACAAAAGTTCAATTCTTATTTATAGGCAAAAGAGATTTGCCAGCAGAAACTAAAAGATACCCAAGCACTTCAGTCAGCAGTGAACGCGACAAGCGCGATAACCTGGCAGCAGCACTGCGCTTCCTCCTTCGCATCACAAAGCTCACAGCACATGAAACAGCTCTGTTGGAGAGATTGCTGCGATGCTGTGTGACAGCAACCCACAAAGCACTCCAACAGATACACCAGGGGACAAAAACCAGGCAAAATAAAAGGAAATGCTGGGCAAGGAGCCAGTGCTGATCAGCACAGCTACCAGGCAGGTCCGAATGTTAAGCTCCTGATCTCTATACGTAAAGCACGCACACACACAGAGTTTTCAGACGCATTTTACTACATTGCATACCAATGTTTGGGGTTTTAAATCCAAAGACACTTCAGAGCAATGCAATTTTTAACTACTTATGGATATGAACAAGCCTTCTGTGATGGAAATGGGCACGAAAACAACCCAGCCAACCCCCTGTGACAAGTTTGACAAGCTTCAATAGCACATATTTATATAGTTTCACACAGAGACACCTGCACGTATTTGGAACACAAACACACAGGATTTCATATGGCAATAATTTAGGAATCCCCTTGCCAAGAAGTTCTAGACCATCCCAAGTGCTTCAATGACTTTTGCTGAGCAACAGTCACTGAAGACTAAACTTCTGCATTTTTTGGAGACATATTTTTGTTGTTTCCTGATCTGAATACAGAAAAAACCCAGGATCATAATTTAACCATAGAAAACAATGAAAATCTTATCACTGTAAATATATGTAGTAAGATAATACAAATCCTGTTCCTTGGCATTTCCCCTCCACCCTCCACTCCTACCACTACCCCTTCCAGCTTTAGAGCCTCTCCCGTGCTTGTATGGAAGATTGACGCCCATCGTAAAGCCATAAATTACACACAAACAGCTACTGAAAGTAGCAATGACCGTAGGGTAACACTTCCACGAAGCAATAGAGTTTCCTGGCAAGCTGATAAGAGTTTCCTGTTTTGAGTTTTGGGTTGGGTTTTTCTTTTTTTCTGATAAAAATTGACTCTCTCGAACATCTTGGAAAGGAAGGACCAGCAGATATTTTTTTTTCTACAACATAACGTATTTGGGAGAGGAGGGAAAAACGAGTTCTGTTTTGCTGAATACGAAGCAGGGACCAGGTCCAAGAAACCTGAGCACATCAGCCAAGGGGAGCACGTTGAGCCTATCACCGCTTTGGGATGATGGATGGGTGTCAGGCACACCTTTGGTCCTACCCTGAGCTCTCTCCTCGCGTTCTGTATTTTGCACTGCCTCTGGCAACACTCACAGTTTCTAGCACAGGCAAAAAAAGCTGAAATCTCCAGGGACACAAGCTCTACATTTACCTATCTCATTGGGGGTGGCATGACCTCCATTACATCTGGGCACGTATGCACACTCGAGGAGAGACACCAGATGGGCAGCAATATCTGCTTACTACTGATCTGCCCTGTATTCACATGGGGGGGGGGGGGATATCTCAGACACTGGTTTTCACCTGAAGCCCCAAAGTCACAATGAGTACTCCTGTGGAGATTGCCCTGCAGCCCAGGCATCCTGATGGCCTATATGGGAAGCCCTCTCCACCACTTCAGTATCCTGGGCCAGACCACAGGTCCTATCTCTGGGCCAAACAGGTTATATCAGAGAAAGTAGTACCTCTCAGTCACCCCTCTCTGTAAGTGCTACAGCCCCAAGGGGCTCTTGGTGCAGGATTCAACCCACCCCCATCCAGCCCAAAAGCATTTGCATGCACCCCTGTGTTCACTGGTTCTGCAAGCCTCTGTTCTTCAGAGATAAGAGAAAAATCACTGCATGTGCTTGACTCAACATCAGGTATGAACACACGACATCCTACCAGATTCTCACACAGGATTTTAGTGTTTAATGCCCAAATCAGCTCTCATTAAAAGAGAATTAACCAGCTGGGAACTCAGTCCACACCAGAAAGTCAAGTAAAACTAACTTCAAATGCCCTATTGCTCCATTGGCACACAGGCCTTGCCTCTGGGAAGGGGGAAGGCAGGGACAGAGCCCCCCAACCCTGTCCAACACAGGAGCAGTCTGGGCAATCATGCCAGCAGTCTCAAGGAGTCAAACCAGCAAGGTGATGTTTTGCAAAGCAAAACCTTTTCTTCATAAGCAAGATAATTTTACAGAGTGAAACCCCAAATAGATTGCACCCTGCAGAGGAAGAGCAGCCCACCTGTGACTGGTGTTTTTCCCAAATCAGATTAGGTACCATTTCACATCACTTCTCCTTTGAGCCAAATTTTATTACTTCAGCTTACAGTGACAGAAGTGAGAAGCACTTACACAACATAGCAGAGATCACAGACTTGCATTTTTGTGTGCTTCCAGACATCCACTTCTCACTGTATGCAAGCCACATGCAATCAGTCACACACAGGGTTACCCAACATCATTTAATTTCTTGCCCATGGTGAGGGACACCATTTCTTGCCAGCAGCTCTCCCCCCATACACACATCAACGCAAAAGAAGACAGGCAAAGCAAGTGATGCCATGATATTAAACTTCAATACATGCAGCTGACCAGGCCAGCCACAGGAGCAGTGATGGATGCCACAGCCCTACCACCTCTCCAAATCAAAAAGCCATCTTCTAAAACTGACATTGTGGCTGAACCAACAATCCAGGCAGCTCCTTCCAGCCCAAGGCATTCAAGAGTGTCTAAACCACCACCAAATGCCTTCACATTCCCCCCTTACCTGCTCTCCAAAGGCTGTGGTCTTCACACACTCTGACTCGCAACAGTGACCCAACACTACTGCTCTCCCCAGCTTTTCAGACCCTTATATAATTGCATTCAATAGGAGGAGACCAGCTCAGGTGAAAGAAATTCTACTCTCAAACTCCTGTTTACCTGCAAGCCAAACCTCTGCTGAGCACTTGCAGGGGCCTGGTTAAATCAAGCTGCCCAATTTGATTTTTCTGGCCTTTCCTTTCCTGATGAAGGAACAGGCAAAGCAGAGCAAAGTCTGTGTAGGGTCAGCCTGGGCAGAGCTGGTAGTGGTACCCCCAGCAAGAGAGGGCTGAGACCCTCCAGGCTCAGTGTATTTGCTCTGTTGCTCCTGTTGTGCTTCAAAACATCCAACTATCACATGTGGTTTATCATCTCTGGGGGCCATTTACATTCCTCTTGCCCTCTTTTGGAGACTTGCTGCTTTTCTGGACCACGCCAACATTAACAGGCTGCACATCCCAGGTCCTCTGAGCCCTAAAACACCCATCCCTGGCTGTGAGCTGACAGAGCAAGCTGTGGGCATCCTGCTGCCTCTGGCTCTCCACGGGGTTTGAGCATCTCTCACCCAGCTGGAAATCCTGTCATGGTGCAAAATGCCCCCACCTGAGTTCAGAAGCCTTCCTGCTTTCCATGGACATTTGAAAGGGACTTTTCCCAGGCAGGAAGTAGACTGTACCTATTTATATCTGTATGTATATACACACACACACAAAAAAAAGGTCAGTGTCGTCAGTCAGGAGATGTGCACCTCACACATCCATTTTATGGGGTGATTTTCTGCATCCATTTCAATTGCTTTTTGCAAGACAAATAAAAAGCCTTTTGGCCATGATCCAACACAGATAAGCTTGCAATGAGCTGCCTGACAGAACTGCTGCTAAGGTGTCAGCAGGGCCACCTCTGTGACCAGTGCTTGCTGCTGGACTTGCCCCAGTGCCACCCAATGCAGAGCTGGAAAAGCAGCTCAGAGGAGAGCCCTGAGCACGGCTTCAGCTGGCAAAGCCATGAGATGCTGAAGAACACAAGTGTTCTATGGGTTTCATTGGTTGTATGAATCACAGTGGTAATGAAAACCCACAGCCACAGTGCTGCTTTAGCAGTTGCCTATCGGAAAGAGATTGGGGGCTTGCGGCCCATGGCTTGTTTCATTGCTACAGAGCCCAAAGAACTTTGAAAGGTGATGCTCAAAATCCAGACCAGATGTGCCTGTCTGTGGAGCAGACCCAAAACTGGCAATGGTGGAGCCACTTGGGCAAGACAAACCCTCATGAGGCATCAGTACATCATGTTGGACCATCCGGATGCAGTAAGTTTGGTCAGAGAAAGGCTTGGGTTGGACACAGGTCAGAGCAGCTCACTGGGCAGTCAGAAACAGAAACCTCTGGCTCAGAGCTGTATCAAGGAGCCACACAAAGATGCCAAGAGCCACAGCAGTGGTCCAGGGTGTTTTATTTAAGCAACACTCATAAAAGGGTGAAAAGGAAAAGAGAAAAGCGTTGCAGCAGAGCAAATCCCACTGAGAGCAGGCAGAGACAGCGGGCTCCTTCTTGGCATTCATCCTTGGTTTCTCAATCAGGCAAGCAGCAGGAGCCAGGCATCGGGGAGAAGCTCAAGGTTTAATTTTAGCCTGTGCCCATGGTGCGTATCTTTCCCTTGTATTTTTAATCTGAACTTCATGTAAAAATAGCATTTCCTGCTGCCCGATAAGGGATTCCTGTTTTTGCAGCAGGTCTGCTTTCTTGGGAAGCCGGTGCCTACAGGGTTATTGATGGATGCTTCAAAGCACAGCAGCCCAGCCAAGGGGGTAGGATGAAGGCGTTTGGGATTTACATTGTTCCTGATTGCCTTAAGGGAAAATAAACAGAGCAGTTGTGCCCCCCTCCCTCAATGAATCACCTCCAAATTTAGCATTTCCGGAACTCTGTTTTGGAAAACCTCTGTTTGCCAGGATACTTTTAGCAGCAGGGTCCAGGTTAGCATCCTTCCCAGGTAGATGTTTGTGAGTCCATCGGGCTCCAGGGAGGTGTATCCTGCCTTTTGAGCCTGGTCATCCACCGGGAGATAAATATAAGCACAGGAGAACAGATGTTCCTCCCACCATTCCCACTCCCCCACCACACAGCTCCCACACTCCTTGACACGTGTGTACCCATGCTTTCCAATGGAGCTGCAAGGAGGAGCAGGACATAAGGGTCTGCCTTGGGGGCTGCTCCCCACCTCTGCCCGCACACGAGCACCACAGTATCAGGCCAGGTTGTTTCGAGCCTGAATGCCAATGGTTTTCAGTGTCCTGTAATGTAAGAGCATCACTCTCGTTAGCTGTGTCTGCCCTGCGTAGGTACTCACACCTCGACACCTTTATTCCACCAAGCCACCAGGGTCACCTGCATTAGTTTATGGAAGGAAAACGCCATCAAAGGCTCTACCACCCACTGGATCCTACAGTTTCTTGCCTGCTTTTCTCTGTGACCAGGGAAGAAATCCTCAAGTGCTAGCAGGAGGAGTGGCAAGAGGAATGTGAGAAGGAATTCACATGTTTTCTGGGTCTCAAGCAGAAGCTTGCCTCAACCCCCCACAAGCCATTCCTCCTGGCAAGCAAACAGAAGGGAGAGGTTTTCCTGAGAACACTGCAGATGTTTTTCCTTTTCAAATAAATCCTGATTCTCTCACTGGGGATGTGGATGTGGAAAATGCGGCGCTCGGGACTGAAGGCAGCTCTGGCTGCAGCTCATCCCTGATATTATTCAGGGATATCCCTTCAATATTACAGGGAGCTGTCAGGGATATACGGGCAGGCAAAGCTTCCCTCCTCCTTGCACAGGTTTGAATCCGATGGGGTCATTCCTGGGGACTCGGCCTCACTGTGTGAAAAGGCACAGGAGGTCAATGGGGGCAAGGACAGCATGAAGAAATCATAGGATCACAGACTGGTTTGGGTTGGAAGGGACCTTAAAGCTCATCCAGCTCCAACCCTCTGCCATGGGCAAGGGCACCTTCTACTAGAGCAGGATGCTCCAAGCCCCTGTGTCCAACCTGGCCTTGAACACTGAACACTGTCCCTTTAGTTTAACATGGAAGATAACACTGCTGCCATTCCCCAGGGCCATGGAAGTTAGAGCTGCCTTCAGCCCACTGCCTCTGGGGAAGCTCCAGCCTTCTAAATGGAAGGATGAATCCTTGCAACCACGGGAAGCTTTGTGCTGACTCCACTAAGAAAGAGAGAAACAAAGACCCACAGGTCTGACCCCAACACACTGACATCTAACCCAGGCTCATTGCTACAGAGCCTGCAGTGCTTTCGCAGTGTGTCTTAGTTTGCTTCCTAAGATCAATTTATCCCAGTACAAAGACTTAAACATTTGACTTAAATAAGACCAAGGGAATGGAAATGTTGCAGTACCAGAGTGCCACCATTGCATCGCTTATTAACCAGCTGAAAATCAAACATAAGCCTTCTAACAAGACGTTATCTGTCTCTGCTGCGGCAGTGCTCACAGCCTGCACCCTGCACTGCAGTGATTGGAGACAGGGCTGTGCCTGCCAGGGACCCAACTCTCTCAGTTTATAGCAGGACTATTTATAGAGGCAGCTGGCACTGGCAGCTCTCCAGGGATACCAGCATGGTCTTCTGCAAAGGGGCTGCTGGGGAAGGAGTAAGGGAGTAGGAATGGGATGAAGCAACATCAAACCACCAGCCAAGGGTGTGAAAAAGCCTCAGGAGGACCCAAGAGCCAGGTCTCAGTGGCATTGCAGTGACCTGCTCCAGTTAAACCCCAAGGTCTGGGGCAGCACTCCCACATCGATCCCAGCAGCAATGCCAGTTCCCACCCCTGAGGAACTGTGGAAAGCACTGTTTTGGCACAGCCTCTTCCCACCCCTTCCTTGCTCACCCTCCTTTGGGGACTGAAGCGAGAGACGGATGCCTGCTTGTGGGTGTCTTTCCCAAGGGAGCCACCTCTCCATCGCTCATCTTCTTTGCCTCCTCCTTCATCTTCACCAGGAGAATCAGCTGAGGATGCCCAACCAGGGTGCAAAAACATTGGGGATCAGGAGCTAACAGAGGCAAAACTTGCCACAGGGTCTTGGATAAGAGCTAGCAATGGTGTATCTGAAATCTGTGCTTCCAAAGGGCTCCCAGTGTGGTTTGTTTCCATGTGCCACATTCACTGGAAGGAGGTACAGGGGAAGACTGGGGCTCACAGAGTCTGGTGGCTGTTGGTGTGAAACAGTTCATCACTCCTTGACCCTTCCTCCATGCACGGGGATCTCTGAGCCTCTCTTTTGTGCCTTTCTTGCCCTGTTAAGGGTTTCATTGCCCACTTTTGAATTCAACACACGCTCAGCAGGTGGAGTGTGCACTAGAGCATGGCTTCCAACAGCTGCCGTGTTTCATGCCCTGCATTAGGAAGCACAGCTGAAATCCCTGGGGCTTTTCCAGACCAGAACTGCCTTGACTCCAGGAAGAAGTTCTTTACTGTGAGGGTGATGAGGCACTGGAATGGGTTGTCCAGGGAGGTTGTGAGTGCTCCATCCCTGGCAGGGTTCAAGGCCAGGTTGGACAGAGCCTTGGGTGCCATGGTTTAGTGTGAAGTGTCCCTGCCCATGGCAGGGGATTGGAACTGGATGATCTTAAGGTCCTTTCCAACCCTAAC
>JBCJKH010016764.1:0-12144 GCA_039877255.1 Loriculus beryllinus
GGTGGATTCTACCTGGTGGTGCAGCATGTCACTAACCATTTCCCCTTGGTTATAGGAGCTTCATTCTGCTCCTTGTCTCTGTCTTCCACCTCAGGGGGCTGGGAACCCAGAGAAAACTTGGTCTTACTATTAAAGACTGAGGCACTAAGGTGGCATTAAGGACCTCAGCCTTTTTCTCATCGTTTGTCACTATGCTCCCTCCTGCATCCAATATAGTATGGAGATTCTCCTTAGTCTTCCTTTAGTTCTTAATGCATGTTTTACTGTTTTATGAAGCTCCCTTCTGGAGCTAATGGGAAAAAAATTGGCAGAGTTGGTTTTGAGTTGTCTTTTTCCATGAGGAAATGGCAAAATTTAAAGTTTTCCTGCAAAAATAACCCTTTCCTTATCCTCCTGAAATAACCTGTCTCCTGTGCGACTGCTAGTCCACAGGATGCAAGAAATATGGGTAATAGGTTGTATCTCATCTGGTATCTGCAGCAAGTCTTACGGGGGTGTCATTTCCAGCCACAGGTTTAATAGAGATATTGTTTTATCCATTTTTTAAATAAATGACCTTGCTTATTTTATTGTTAAATGTTGTAGCATGATTCTAGACAGGCCAAACAAGAAATGAAAATAAATAGGAGACATAATTTGTAAAAGGTTCATCTATCATCTTCTTCACTGTTTAGACATGATTAGAGAGATTACTATCTCTCTAGCAAGCCTATTTGCCAAATAAGTGTATTGATTCCCTGCTTGAATTGTTGAATAAACTAAAACCCAACAGATACATGTATTCAGAGAAAACCTAAGACACATTGCATCATGAAATATTGCAACACTTACAACACCATTACCAACAATGTTAAGAGCATAACATTTACATTCAATATCTCATTATTTTTTCTAATTCAGTCAGGGCTTGAGACAAGGGCCTAGTGAAATCCTACAGAAAAAGAACAAGGATTGCTGATGCCATGTCTCCATGGCAGCACAGCTAATTTGGCAGGACAACCAAGCACACAGAAAGAAAAAAGAGGTTATTTACAAAGATATCTTTGATAAAAGGGGCTTTGGGAACAGGAAAATGGTCCAGGGAAAAAAAAAAAAAAAAGTCACAGAAATGTTCCAAACCTTTAAATTAAATTCCTTAAAGGAGTGAGAGAAAATGAAGAAAAAATTTCTTGAGTCAGTAATCACAGTGAGTTTCATCTTTGTTTGTTGCTGTACAATGCCATAAACTACCCTGAATGGCCCAGAATAACATTAGTGGTTCTGTGTATTGTAACCACTTCAATCAAGGCCTTTTGTTTTGAATCACCTGCCTTGCCTGCATTGAAGCCCCTTTTATAGCCCAGTTGCAGCACAGAGATCTAATTTAGCTCCACATACAAAAAGGAGCAAGGAAGAAAAATATACTCATCTCTTACTGCTCCTTGCTTGAATCGACAAGAGAACAACTGGGACAACAAATGGAGTGAAATGCTCTAGAGAATATTTTAAAATTCCTCAGCCTACATCCCCCAAGCAATCTGTAAATGTTATGGTTATAGCATTCCCGGAGGATGCAAATGGCCAGCTGGAAACAGGTGAATTGGTGGTTTCAAGCAGTGGGCATGCATCCTATGCTCCCATGGAGAGGAAAGGGAGAAGGGGAAACTGTGAGGAAATCTCACCCTGAAGCACACATAGCAAGAGGCATAAATCTGTTATTAACTCCCGTGGAGAGCTGGAGGGCAGAAGCACCTCAGAGTATTCAGTATGATTAGTCTTCTCTAGCAGGAGGCTCACTTGAGGCTGCAGGCAGTGGACTGAGACCCTGTCCAGGGCTATGCTACAAGCTGTTTCCAGTTGCCTTCTATGTTTTGCCTGTAAAAATAGCTTTATGCAAAGGCCCATAGTAATTAGTAAAGCAGCAGAGCAGCCTTTCTGTTAAATATAAACACTGGCAAAGTGCTGGTTTCATGTTGTGAGACCTCAAACCAAGGGATGCACCATATCTTGCATGCATATCTTGCATGCATCTATGATTATCCTGCTTTTAGCTTGCCTGAGACAAAGGTGATATTTTACTCTCATCAGTTGCCTGGCATGGAGCTGGTCTCAGCCATAGGCTGAGCTCACTGGGCTTTTGAGCCACACAAAGACTGCATGTGGGAGCCCAAAGTACCAGGCTGGCCAGGCCCCCTCATAATGCCATCAGCTGGAGCCTGCAGCACCAAACCAGGCAACTGTCTTTCCAGCATGAGGTTATGCCCAACATGTGCTAGGGTCATGCCTATTAGTAACACAGGTACAATTCTTTCAGGTTTGTGTCCTTGTTGCCACAGAAAGTAAATGTGACATTGCTCTAAAGGCAGCGTGATTGTAGTGCCTACCCTACAGATACACGTATAAATGCAAGGCTGATGCTAGTGAAAATAGTCATGCAAGTGTGTGTGTATGTGTGTGAACCCTTCAGGTTCAGGGTGCAAACTAGCTAATCAGAACTATAACCTTCAAAATATACACTCATGAAGCATAAACATGGGATCCCATTCATGGAACCCTCTGAGCATCCTTGCCTCGATTGAACCTCTCACCTGGAAGAAATTATTTTCCATCTATAAACAAAGAGAAGAAAAGTGTTTTCCAAGTCACTTATCTAGATCTCCTGATTAATTTCAAGTGTGATGTTATCACTTACTAAAATCCCACTGGTGTTCAGTCTGCTTGATACTTTCTACTGTGAACAATTAATTCCTTGGAAAATTAACTTGCAGATGAAAGAAAAGAGCAGCCTGTGGAAGTTGAATAATGACCTTATTTTAAGAATTTCCCTTGAGCAACTCCCACTGTTACCTCTTACACAAAGGGAGGAAAAAAATACACACACACAACTTTAATGTCTTTTCTGAATGCTGATGAAATGGTTAGTGTTTTGGAGAAGCCTGTGCAGATGAAACAACAGCAGCAGGAGTAGGAGCCGGTGATATTAGCTAGAGACTGCGGTCTGGGAGCTGCTGTTCTGAAGTTCAGAAAGAGAGAAAATAGCAAGCTAGCTTATAATTAATAACCTAGAAGCAAGTTAAGATAACGTGGAGCCAGTTTTGAAAACAAATGAGCATAACAAGTTTAGAAAACGCAGCATTCTTCCAGAGGTGGAAGCAATTACTCATTGCAAGTTGGTACCTTGTGCACTTATCCAACAAACAGGTGATAATGTTTAATATTTAGTTGCTGAGGAGATCAAAGAGATCTTATCACTGCACTTCACAAGGGGGAGCCTTTCTGCTTTAGTAAACTAATTCCCTGGGTCCTCTCTTACACCCCTACTACCAGGTTGTCCTACTGTTGCGCTTGCATTTTGTTGGGTGTTCTTTAGCCCTGTCTGAATATCTACAAAAGCCTTTCTGCTGAAAGCCAGCAGAAGGCAACTCTTTCTCTGTGGGATATGGTGCTGGCCAGGGTGTGGGATGACCGCTACTGCCTGCTTCAAGAATAGATTTTGCATATGTCTTTAGGCAATTTGTTTTGCTTGTCACCCTGCTGTTTAGAACTTGTATAAATACTGCAGAAACTACATTAAATGTAATGTAATAAATGTTTTGGCTTAGTAGTAACCAGTGCTTTTATTTCAGTTTCTTGATAAAAATGCAGATTTCATGGATCAGAAGGCTTGAAAAGTCACATAGGTCTTAACGCCCTATCACCTGTGAATGGGCACATGACTATTGACCTTCCAGGGAACAGACATGAGTCATCATTCAGTAATTCTTGCACAGGCAAAGGGGACAACTATCCTTTCTGCTCCTTTTTATGTCCTGCCCAAAGACAAGGGAGAGTCAGGATCCATGTATGCAGGAAATGAAAAGATTGCTACCTCTATGAACCACCTCAAAAACACCACAGTCACTTTCCCAAGTTCCCCTGAGCTTGTCTTGATATTTCATCGACTGCAAGGATGATAAATGGCTCTCTCCAAAGGCAACATTTCCAGGTGTGCCATGCATGGTAGGAAGTCTGCTGTGGATGTTGTTGCCTTCTGGACTAAGTTGCCTTGAACTTTTGAATTACTGTGATCTGTCCTCAGGGTGGGCAAAGAACTGCATAGTCAAGCCTGGCCCACCACCAAGGAAAATCCCATGGCATTTCATTGTAAGATAGTTGGATTTTGTGTTTCAGATAATTCCTCCTTTCATAACTGCAAATGAAAATTGGAGGTGAAAGACTTGACTTTATGACTGAAGTTTTCTTCTGCTTCATTCTTTGCCATTTCGTGATTCAGCTTTTCTGCGTCATTTTTTTCCTATATGCTTTGATATTGATACCTGAACAACATGATTTGCTTGATGGGGGCATGTGCTTATGTCAGAGACAACACTAAAAAGTGAACACAATCTCAGCTACAGTGATTTTGAGCAAATTTTCAGTTTACAGACAAATAATTTCAAATTGAATTTCTAAAATGTAGCTTCAGATGGTCTGCAAATACAAGATACACAGTTATAAAGGTGGTGAGGTACTGGAATGGGTTGCTCAAGGAAGCTGTGAATGCTCCATTCCTGGCAGTGTTCAAGGACAGGTTGGACAGAGCCTTGGGTGACGTGGTTTAGTGTGAGGTGTCCCTGCTTTCGGCAGGGGGCTGGAACTTGATGATCTTAAGGTCCTTTCCAACCCTAACTATTCTATGATTTTATGATTCTACATCTAAGCTGAGGGCTACACAGAAAGTCTGTATGACTGAATGAAAGCAGAAGTCAATAAACACATTCCCTTGACATGCTGTCTTACTCCATAAAGATATCTCCCCTTTTCCTAAAATGGTAAGTCTGGCTGCCAAGTTAAACAACCTGTTGATCCTATAACCTGCCTCTGGTAGGTTATTGCTTTCCATGCTGTTGACGATGTCAGACTGACACCTTCATCAGGATTTGTTTCTGAACAATAATGCAGCACAGAAAGAATATGAAAAGTTAATGAATGAGAGGAAAGGGATGATGTTTGAGTCTCCAGAAAAAGATTCAGCAGGCTCTAACCATTCTAAGATTCTATGATACAGACTGGATTTCAGGCTTTGTCATGGGTTTCCCACAAAATCCTGACGAAAAACTGGTCCATGGAAATGCCAATTAAAATAAGGCTAGGGTAAGAACTCAAGTACTGGCCCACAATTGTCTGCACTGTGTAATTGTTAACACATTCTCTCTCATGGCTTTGGCCCATGCCAACTTGATTTTCCCCAGACAATGTCAACGCATGGTTCAGAGGACAGCATGTGCCAGGGACTGCCCCAACGGGTAGCTTGGAGTTCCCCCTTCCCCAGTGGGGGAGTGTTCAGCCATGTGGACACAAACCACACCATGACTGGCCTGAAGGGCCATAGAATAGGCCCACTCCTATTTTATTTATTTGTATAGATGTAGTCTTCTTTCCTGCTTCCCTTTGTCTGCCCTATTTAGACTGTAAATTCTTGGGAACGAAGCAACCTTTTAATATGTATTTGAATGATGCCTGAGACAATGAGATGCCAGCCTTTGCTGGGGATTGCCTTTGCTACTGAAAGGCCTATTAAGGGGGAAAAAAAATAGAGAAAAAAAAATAAGGAAGACTATTCAGCTCTTGAAACAGCTCTCAGTTTTTCTTCTTTTTAATCCATCCATGTCAACAGCATATCTTCATCCTACAGTGGGGCTTTACAGCTGTCAGAACTTGCAGTCTCAGGACTGCAGCATGTGTTAACTCTCACAGGAACATGCATTTTGTCTGAATGTGCAGCAACAAGAACTGAGAAGAAGGGAAGTTGTCCCTGGTGATCTACCACCACTACCAGCAGCACCCTCATGGCTAAGTCTATCCACTATCCTAGACCATGTAGCTCTCACAGGGCTCTTGGTGGTGGCCTCACACCGCCAGCAGCCCAAAAAGATTCACATGCAGAGAAAAGCCTAAAGGACTTTGATAGCTGCCAAACCGCCCCTGTTGCTGACCTCAGGTCAGGACAACGCATAGTTAGTGTCCTAGTAGAAGAGCAGTATTAAAAATGGGCAATTGCCTTGAATTGCCTGTCATATTGTGCATTAGCCAACCTCAGAAACAGTTCAGCAAGACATTCACTTGGATGATAGAGAAATTAAAAATATTGAGAAAAGGACTATATCACTAATAAAAAGACAAACAGTAGGGCAAGACTGGCCTTTTCCAATCCTGTTCTTAACCAGACTGATCTTCAGCATCGTTGTTATTGACTATCTCCCCACAAATTCACTGGTCCCAGGACAATGACTTAAGACTCCCTGTTACTCAAGTGCCCGGCTAGAGAGGCAAAGGGAATAAACATTCATTGCACATTCCTCATAGATCTGGCTCTCCAAAACATACATCTCTAGAGGTGGGCCCAATCTCTAGAAGTGTCTTTCATCCTGAGGAGAAAGCAAGATGTTCCAAATGTCATCCTCTATATACCCACCCTGCCTAGGAGACAGCCCATTTCTGACCATCCACAATACATGTGCAGGAGGGTGATAGGCACAGCCTTGAGGTAACATGGCAACAAGGGACCAAAGGCCACTTCAAAGGAAGACAAGGGCTAGAAAGAAGCAGCAGCTGTGTGTCATGTGTGGAGGAGCAATACTTGTTGCCCAGCATAGACGTGGAGAAGTTTCCCACAGCACCTCAGAGTAGATATGGTCAGGGGTCTTCTGCTCTCACCAAGACCTCTGATGTACTCTCAGAATGATCTCACAGGACAGTGCAGACATGGCTTTGGAGAACCTGAAAGACTTGTTTGCATTTTTAGCCAGAGCTGCCAATCCACCTGGATATCACTCATCCATTACAGAGCGTCTATCAGTTCCAGATCAGAGAGTTCCTCGTCACTGCCTATTAGATTGCTCTTCTGTTTTCATTAATCACATTAAAATGTCAAACTTCCACCCTGTTTGCAAACTCTCCGCTGCACAAATCAGTTTATCTGCTGAGAATCTCCCTCCTGTCACATACAGCAAAGCGAAAGCAAACAGCCTGTACTTTTTACCTCAGATGCTGCTCTTCCATGCTTGTACTTGGCTGACTAAATCCTGAGTTGCCCTAGGAGATTTTGAGAGGAGTCTGAAGATTCGTGTATAACTCCTGATGTTCAAATTGCTTTGATATGTTTCCCAAACAAAATAATATTCTTAGAGTGAGATAGTTTTGCTCAATAGGTGCCAGCAAGTTTTAAATAAGGCAGCACTATTATTTCCTATAGACTATGATATATCTGATGCTCTCCAGATGAACTTGTTTAGGAGCTCCGGGGTCAATCGCAGAAAATGCAAATTCCCATGAGAAGCTCCAAGCTCTGCAATAGCAGATCCTAGGAACAATCTTTGCACGTTAAATTGTACTTAGACAAAGTCTAACATTTAATTCCAGCACAGCAGCAACAGAGCAACAACCAGTGCTCATGAAAATGCTACGGTTTCTTGTTGAGCAATGCTATGCTGGATCACACTGGGAGACCAATGAATTATGGCACTGAGCCATATTAACCTCTCCCTCTAAAAATTTTTGTGGAAGGGAAACTCCAGCATGTTTCAGCATGTCAACACCCAATGTAGTTTTAAAAGCAAATCCAGGGCACCTGTAATCATAAAAGGGAAACCCAGATTCCTGGCAGATGGGCATGGTCAGCTATGGATGAGTGCACACTGCTTTTCCCCACACTGAGGCATTCCAGCCCTTTTCTCCTGCTCTGTGCTATGGCCTCCCTGCTCCACAGACCGTACCTGATCCTCATTACTTCAAGAGATCTGGTGTACTAGACTCTCACTCCATTTTTGAACTGCTGCTGTCAGTGTCTTAGCAATATATCATTTACCTGTTGTCTTCAGGCAGCTCTCCATGCACACTGCTTCTTCTTGCCCTACGCCCCACTGTTATACGAGGAAGTGTTACATCTTTCCCATTGTACCTCTTATTTGCAGCCTGGTAAGGTCTCCTGGAAAAAAAGTTTGCAGGGAAAATGACAAAGCTGTTTTCTTAGGGGCAAAATGGGCTTAACGGGAGCCAAGAATGCCTCATGATGCCCTCAAGACCTTGTGTCCTGGACATCTTTGCCATGGAGTTTATGAGAGCAGACTAGTCATAGGAGTGATAACAGTAAGGAAACTCTTGGGCTTTCAAGATGTTATCTGAGGGTGGCTCAAGAGTTAGGCAGCTCTTTGGATGGTGGACTTGTATCATTCCACAAACCTTCCAGCAGCACACAACCCTTGCTATGGCCATGAGTACACAGACCGCTTTCTTCCCACTCCCTCCAGACTCTGCTTTCCTTAGCAAGCACAACCATTGCCCACAGCACATCTACAAACACAAAGCATGTGACTAGAAAAAAACAATTATGCACTTGGGAGACCAAAAAAAAAAAAAAAAAAAAGAAAAAAGAATTTGGTTCTTGCATACATTCACAATTCTGTTTCTGTTCTTGCTTGAAACTGGTGTCCAGGCCCTGGCAAAGTATGAAATCCACAGATTAACAAGGAGAAAATATTTTATTCCTTTCCTTTTTTTTTTTTTTTTTTTAATTACCTGGGATACTTTGTTGCTGGCATCTGTTTAAAACAATTCTCTCAAGCATGTAACCATAGGCAGCTTTTCTGACTGCCTGCACATTAGGGTGATTAAGGAAGAAACAAACACAGGGCATATTTCATATCTCTCCTTTCCTATCTTTCTTTACTGCAAGCAACTTCTTTTGTAATTCACTCTGTGACCTTTCGGACACTCTGGTAAATAAGCAGCCAGGATAAAGTACCATATGGCTTGAAGTGCTTTACCTTGCAGTTCTGAATACATTTCAGGTGGATGAGATCCTTTTTCTTCAGTGGTGAATAAAGAGCTTCATTCACTCCACTGGCTGCAACTTCCCATTGTATCTGCCTTCATTTCATTCATTTTGTCTCATCTTCCCACACACATTATATACACTGGGGATGACCTGAGCACATGCTAATCCTGTTGGCCTCAGGTGGAGCTGCTAAACTATTCCCACTGTGGTGCTAATGTGCCACATGGCTCCAGTTACAACTAAATCCCAAGCTATGCTCCACCACGCTGGTGGAACAACAGCATCCTCAGTCTGGGGACGTAGGCCAGGACCTACTTGTTCATGGAGCATGTGAAAGGTACACCAGACTCCAGCCACAGAGAATATGTTATTTTCTGCTCAGCTCTCTACAGAAGCAGTCCTGTGGCATGAGGATGGCATGCTATGATCAAAGACAGTGCCTGGCAAAACAGAGTGCACACACTGTTGCCTGTACTGCAGTGTTTGACAGATTCTTGTACCACATCAAGCTTATGTCATTGCCTGGGTTTGCAGAACTCTGAACTGGGCTGTTAGTCTATTTGGGGAAGTATGGTGGTTTTGGAGGCTATAGCTTAGTGTTAGTCCTTGCTGAAGAACAAGCAATTTATGGCATTTCCTAACTATTTTATACCCAGAAAAAAGAACCTCTTAATAGAATAAGATGCACTTGGCACTCCTAACTCTTGTTTAACTCTGCATTACTCTCATACTCTCTCTGTTCACAGCACAATTTACTGCTAAGGTTGCTCTCCACATCCCACAGCAAATCTTGGTTCCATCTGATCTTAACTACACCTAACTTTATTAATCTGGACTAAGACTTTTGTGTGTTCTGTATGTCTGTCTTACCTTGTATAGAATATTTACTTTTCTGTTCAAGACATTTTTAACCAATTCACCAGTTTCTAAGAAGCAATCTAGGAATACGGTTTTGTTCATTTTATGTGGAAGAAGAAAGAACAAAAGACAATCTTGCATTTGAAAAGGTTGACTACCTTGATTTGGAGCTGAAACTTCAGACTGGAGACAGCTGATAGAGAGGTGAGTAGTTTGTTAGCAATCCCCACAAAAACACTGTCCTAAGTTGGTTGCTTCTTAGCAAAGCAGCAGCTTAAGTCCTAGCAGAAATTTCTTCAGTCTTAGCAGTTATGTTCCCCAAAGACCCTGACTACACCAGCTCAACCCAGGGAAGCTCAGCTGGAGGCAGAGCAAGACTTTCACATCAACTGCAGTATGAGCACTTGAAATAAGAATGAAGAAAACTTTTTCCATCTGTCCTCCAATCAACCCAACTGCTGGATCCAGCCTGCCTAGAGAAGACTAATTTGTCATCAAACAGGATAAAAATTAGACTTGGAGATATAAATTGGACTAAGGACTGTAGGAAGGAGTGAGGAGACTAGCATGGGTAGACATTGGTAAGGAGAGCATGAAAAGACTAGCTGAGATGAGGAGCCATGGCAGGTTGAGACCCTAGTGCTGCAGAAGGGAATATAAAGCTTCATTCTCCACCAGTAAGGGCTAATAACATGTCTTCACAGATGTACTTACTACCTGCCCCCAAACTCCTCTTGGATTGTTCAGGACTTCTCCTGGGGTATAGGGGATACCACTGCTAAACAATGAGAAATCCTTCTCTCTCCCCTTGGCGTGTTACGAGACCTCTCCCTCCAGAGCTCTGTTAAGTGTTGCAAGATCAGAAGCTGACGGAGCAGAGCCAGCAGCCAAGGCTACCTGGAGTCAGCAATCACTGGCATGCATCAGCCTACCTATAGTCTGGAAACAATTCACTATGGCAGGTAGGAACCGTGTGAAAATCATTGCACTTGCAAGGCTTCCAAAGTAATCTCTGCTATAATTTTTACATCTCTACAATGATCTGTAAAATCAAACCTTTATTCTCTTCTGTTCCTCATAAGCCATTTTCTTGCAGGTTTGCCTAAATATGTGACAAAAAAGACACTCTATCAAAAAAGACAGGTGTATGTAAGTCCACCGGAACAGCCTCTAAGGCTCATTCAAGAAGAACACACCTGAGAGACCTTGACTCAGTTTTTAATGGCCAGGCTTTCCAGTGTGCTTTCCCAGTAATAGAGTATACAATGCTGTGGTTTCAGAGCACCTGGCAGCAAAGACAAGCTCTTCCGTACAGAAACACAGCAATAATTACTTCAAAGTTATGCAGCAGTGACTGCAGACATGACAGCTGTTATCTTAGATAAACTGTCGTGATATTTGCTAATTTCAGATCAAAATATATGGCAGTAAGATTTTCTGGATGAGTCATATGGAGGTGAAAGACGTTGGTCTTATCTCAAAGTCTTCTACACATTGTTAAATCTGTGTTAAAACTGTGTTAAAAATTTACACACTGTTAAAAACTGTGTCCCAATAACACCTTTAATAAACCCCACAAAAGGGGTAAACTTCAGAGCCTTCCTTCAGTATAAGGATATTTAACTAGATGACAATCATACTGAGCCTATTCAAAATGTCTTCTATTTTTTTCTGGTAAGTCTGACACCTGTTGTATATATGGGAAAATATTTCTCACAAACATTGGATTTTATAGCCATGTGAGACCTTGGTTAAAACTGGCATGGATGCTTTGGTTCCAGGAAATGTCATTTCTCTGAAAGTGATTGAGATGGAAAGGGACCTCTGGAGATCATCTAGTCCAGTGTTCATGCCCAAGCAGGGTCAGCTAAGGCAGATCACCCAGGACTGTGTCCAGTCAGTTTTGAATATTTCTAACCCTGAAGACTCCATAAACTGTCTGGGCAAGCTGTGCCAGTGCTCGATCACTCTCACAGTAAGAGTATTTCCTGATGTTCAGATGGGACCTACAATTCAGTTTGTGCCCATTGCCTCTGGTCCTGTCACTGAGCACTACTGAGGAAAGGCTGGCTTCATCTTCTTTACCACACGCATCAGATATTTATATTTAGTAATGAAATTCCCCCAAACCTTCTGTTTTTCAGGCTGAGCAGTTCCAGTTCTCTCAGCATTTCATTAAATCTTAATATCATATAATGGTTTAGGTTGGAAGGGACCTTAAAGATCTTCTAGTTCCAACCACCTGCCATCTGCATTTCCTAATCTGTCAGATGCTCGACATCCATAACCACCTTAAAGGAACTTCATTGGTCTTACTCCGGTGTGTTCATGTACTTCTTGTACTGGAAAGTTCAAATTTGAACCCAGCACTCCAAGTGTGGCCTCACCACTGCTGAGGAGAGGGGAAGGATTGCCTCCCTTGACGTGCTGGTAGCATTCTTCCTCTTCAGTTGTCATAAAAGAAGTTATTGAGAGTTACCACTATAGATCGG
>JBCJKH010016765.1:0-15742 GCA_039877255.1 Loriculus beryllinus
TTTTACCACATGAGCCATACGTTCTGTGTCACAACTGCCAAAAGCGCTTTGGGGTTGTAAGGATGGTTTGTGGTTGTGGCTTGGCAAAAAGTCTAAGGAGGCAAGAGTGTGTGTCTTTCAACCGTACTGATATGCCAAGAATAAAGAAAAAAACACATTAGCAAGGCTCTCAAGCCCAGTCTCTGTGACACTATCATGAAAATGTTTATTTATAACAAGAGAGTAAACTTGTGAATCACAGAACCTAACTGGCAGCCTCAAGTGATTTGGAAGAAGCAGCTTGACAGTCTTCCCTCCTCTCCCTCCCCAGTCTATTCAAGCTGCAATCACAGTTGAAGTCACTGCATTGGTTAGCAGCCCATACAGTGCTCAGCAAGCCTGGCTTTTTGAAGGGAGGCTGGGAGCAGCTTTTGGGAGCTCCTGGTTCCTGCAAGGAGCTGCCAGATGTTCACAGGAGGTTGTCACACAGGCAGGAGAGGAGCTGAACTGCCCCAGCTTTATATTTTGCTTGCATGTATCTGGCACAGTACACACCTCCGTCTGGAAACCTTGACCGATATTAGGTTACACTTCCAGTTAAGAATCATTCCTGTCAGTTTGAAAACCACATCCTTCAAAACACAATGTACTTTAACATTCTTTCTCTCCCCCCCTGCCCCATGGCCTCTAATTTAGTAGGGTTTTAAGAGCATCATGTGCTCGAATGCTGAGCTGCTCCCAGGCATCTAAAAAAAAGTAATTGGAGTATTGAGGCTTTAAATGGATTCGCTCCTCAGTCTAAATGATATCACACATCAGAGATGTCAGTATGAGTGGTTGAAGAGAGATTAGAAATCCTCCTAAACAGCCTGGTAATTAAATAGTCTATACATCCACATATTTGGGAGAAGAAGCTTTGACTGCCCTAGGCCCCATCTCTTCTGTGCTCCCATCACCTCAGAGCAAGCAGCATAAAGAAAACATCCTGCCTGAAGACATTGTCTGTCCCACCATGGGCTGCTCCTTGGGGATTTATCAGGACCTTTCCTGAAGGAGCATTGCTTTCTCAAAGGAGAATGCCAAGTCCAGATGCAGGCAGTTATTTTTTGCCTGCCTTTAGCCAGCAGTTGATGAAATTAGACACTAAAAAGCTCAGGATTTATGCCTCCATGTTTTTATTCCTCACGTACAAATTATATAATGCCTACCAATCATTGCAAATAGGAATATGCTAGGTAACGGCTAAATTCTGCTCCAGGTTCAGACCTGCCCCTTGAATGTCCCCCTGACGCTGGATACGTTACCACTGGCATGAGATTACAGTCAGCATCAGACTCCTCAGGATCACAGGGACATCCTGCACATGCACTCTCTGGAAAGCCTAACTTCTCAGCATTTGCATAACAAAGACATTATAAATAAAATTGGTCCTTACCTTTCTGTTGACTAATTCTAGACCCACATGTTTATCTTAAAAACGTGCAAACCTAAAGCAGACTTCATTGATTATGAGTGGTCCAAGCAATCACTCTACAATGTTCTTAACCATCAGCTTCATTTTCTTTCTTTACTTTGCTTACAAAGGAGCTGCTGCATGAATGTTCTCACTTTCTGTTAGTGTACCTAAATTTGGAGAGCTGTGTGCAGGCTTGTTCCTGGTGCAGAAACAGAGATAGGCCTTTTTCCCACACCTTTTCTTCCAAAGTATATAAAAAATATGAAATGCCAAGAAATCAGAAGGCAATGCAGAAGTTTTCCTGTATTATCATTGTATTCAATAACATGGAAATGGCAACAGCAGCTCTTTTGCTAACTGCTTCCTTCTTATTACAGCAATTGCTACAGTAAGTCAGAAATACACCATCTCAAATGCATGCATCTGGCTATGCTAATAGATAATAAGATTTTATAGTCACCGGCACTGAATCTAATCATATCAACTAACCCTTAGCAAACATTATGTCTCGAAATCCTGACAGGATTCCTCTGCTTTGTCCTTATGCCTGTGTGGTCCCCTTTCCCAGCATGCCAGAATGAAATGCTAATCCTAAACAATGACATCTCCTGGGTGGATTTTACATTCTGCAAGATCAGTTTCTTTATGCTTGGGAAGGAGTTTGGTGACTCATAGGAGCCCAGTAACCGAAAGTAACTACGCAATGCATTAAGTGACTCCAGCAGGCTCCCCAAGGGCACTTGCTCCACACCCTCTGCTGCAAGTCATGAAGCAGCCATGTCCTGCTGACCAGATTTTGGATGTTTCATCAGAAATACTGAGCTTCACAGCTCACATGTCTCAGCCACCTGGGCTTGGGGCACACACATCATCGAGGGAAAAAATCCCTGCTCCTTAAAAAATCCATTAATGCTCTTCATACATTCCCCTCCCTTGTCCTGAGCAAATAGCAGCAAAGCAGTCGTGCCCAAGGACCCCAAGAGCCAGGTGGTGGGGCATGATGAACCACCCCTCTTTCAAGTGTCTGCAGCCTCCACATTTGCAGTTTCATTTGGGCTTTCTGAAAATGCTCTTCAATGAAGTGAATGACTTTCAGTTGTAAATCTGAGATGGAAAAACGCAATATTAGGCATGTCCTGCTCTCCACCCTTCAAGTAGTATCCATATGCACATTCCTTCCCCTTGCCAATCTCTGTTTGCTCATGATTCCATTGGATTTTAAGCAAAGGACTTTGCATATGGTAGCAGCACTCCACTGGTCACAGTTCAAGGCAGCTGCAGGTTTCTAAATGAAATACGATGTGGAAGTCCTTAAAACAAACAAAAGACACTTGTAAGGAGAGAAGTGTTTGAGATTCACTAAATGTACACAACAGCTCATTCTTTGTGCTTATGAAGCTCGCTGGAGGAAGCAGGGCTTGTCATTTAATAGAGCAATTATAATGATTCATTATTATGATTATTAATTATAATCATATAATCACAGTAATGATTAATAATTATAGTCATTACTATTTATATTAGAAGAGATCCTAGAGGCCTTAGTCAGAATAGTATTTCATATGGAGTTTCATATGGTAAGGACAGATACTTAGGAGCACCCTAATGACATGGGCACCATGGTCAAGGACCCAGATCCTCCAGATCTGAGCACTGTCTTTGCTCATGCAATGTCATGCAATAAGCAGAATGTGGTAGATGGGGTGTAGATGGAGATGTGCAGTCCCCTCACGAATGGGGTGTCAGGTCAATGACAGGGGAAATGTGAAGTGACGGTTACAGCTTAGAGAAGGGACCTGAAACTTCAATGATGGCAAAATACTGTGTGCTTCTAAGCATCTCCTGGTGCTCCACTTTATGACAGTCCTGCTCTTGCACGAGATGCGGTGTTGTGACAAGCACTGCCTAACTAACTCCAATGGTTTCTAACTCATCAGGCTATTTTTGCCCAAGTCAGATCATGTAGATGTACTTCTCTAGCTATCTTCCTGATGTGACTTGTGAGGGATTTATCCCCTTGTTCTCTCTCTTCTCCAGCATCTACATGATTTAAACTTGGGACTCTGGGATGTAATAAATCACCCATGCTTATGGAAATGTTCATTATACCATATTATACCATAGCTTCTAACAAGCAGGAGACAACAGCCTATGTTGTCTTGCCTGCAGCAGTAGCTGAGCTCATGACCCTTCCCAGCACACTTTGTTCCCTCCTGGAGTTTGGTCTCTGCAGCAGTTTAACACAGTGCACGCTAGTGCAATAGCCTAATATTACATGCTCAGAAGCCTCCTGAAGCTAAAGTACTACCAAAATTACTGGGACCCTAACTGTAAGTGTAAAGATAGGTTTAACCTTTGCAAAACAAAGCTCTTGGCCTTTTGTACTGCCTCAACACAAGCTGCTGCCTTCTTGCCACCTCCTTGTATGTGTTTGGCTTGGAAGATGAAAAAGATAGGGAGCTCAGAATCCAGTTCTGTGATTTCTCCGTTCTCCTGTGGGCTCCTAAACACAGATTTCTCTGTTTTTCTAGTCTAATCCCAAGTTGTTCGGATAACCAGTAAAAGCTATCAGGATTATGCTATATAGAAATCACAGGACAGATTCAACTATTGAGTTGTGAGTTGGTCTAAGTTACTGAACTTTAAAGGTGTCTGTACTAGGTCCAGCCATAGAAAGTAGGAACAAAGTCCTTTTGTAAAATGGATGAGCATACATTCCTGCAAAAACAGGCGAATATACAAAATAGTGGCGCTTTATACATATTCCCCCCAAGTCCCCCAAACAGACGGAAGCACAGGTGATAAAAAGTGATAATCTTGTTGCTACCGAACACTGAAAAGTTGATCTTTCATTGCATAGGCAGATCTGCTACAAACTTCATTAGGAAACTTAATGAAAATTTATTGGGCATGTGCTCCATGACACGATGCAGACGAAGCAACCCTGGGCATGTGCTGGTTGTTTCAGTAACACAAGAAAAGGGACTAGCTGATGCTCTTGTACGGGTGCCCTGGCTTCTGCAAGACAGTGGTGTTGTTTAATTGCAGGATGTGATGCGATTCTTCAGGGGATTTTTTTTGCTATTAAAAAGCCTTACATCCCTAGGTATTCTCAGTAAAAACTTCCATGGAAAGCAAAATACAAGGCTGGAAAACAAAGTTTGGAAATGAGAAATTTAAAGCTTTCTTATGATCCAGTCCCTGATTATGAGATCACATATGCATGTCGAATAGGGAGCGAGGCGGAGTTGGATACTCCAAGTGAGTGAGTTATGGTGAAGCCTTGTCTGATTCACTACAAAGGTTGGATGGTACGCACTCCATGAGACATGTGGCAGCACGACAAACAATGAGCATAAAAATAAAAACTGAACAGCTGCCTCATTTGCTAAGCACGTCAATCTTGGACATGGAGCAAGCCTGGGTTCCTGAGGGGGGAGAGAAGTCTGATTGTATTAGCTATATATATACACACTGCTTGCGGATACATCAATATCGGATGCTTTATAAGGCTGGGGTATGTCCTGGACTCCAGACAGATATGAGAATAAAAGACATCTTGGATAATATTGCATTTTTGGCAACATGTGTTGGCTCAAAGGAATTGTAAAGGAAGTAAATTAAATACTACTAAGAACGTATATATTTATAGCACTTTTCATACAAGGATCCCAAATCACCTCTCAGAAAATTAAGCTTCCCAAATTCACTGTGATCTAACTAACAATCATTGGTTTTTTTCCTAATGTGCAAAGTGAATCAGGAAAAGACGAGGTAATTTAACCAGACCATCAAGAGGAAGAATGTCTGAATGTTAGGCTCACATTTTAACTCTTAGACCAACTGTCTTCTATGAAAACATCCAGAGAAGCTATTGATTTTCGTGCTTCCTTGCTCTTATCCGACAATCCAGCACAGTGCTCAGGCATATGGTTAACTTACGGCCATTGATTGTTGGCCTGCATTTCTGAAAAATCTTTTGGCATAAAGTACATAGAGTTTTGATCAAAAAAAGTACGTTTATAAGGAGTATTGGTCATTTTACCAACTGTGCCTAGAATTTCCTGGACGTTATGAGCGTTCAGCTGAATCCCCAGTGTCAGATTGCATTAAGAGACTGTCCTCAAAAAGGAACATTCCAAATTTCCATGGTCTTTGCCAGTTTCCAATGATTTGACGTTTATTTGAGCTATTGTGCAAAGTTTTCTGTTGAGTCAGATCATTCAGGACTAGCTGTTGGGACCACAGAGTGTCAGCAGAACATAATTCATCCCCGGCTAATGGCAGCGGGGTTTGTCAGATAGGTAGCACTTCTTCATGCTGAGCTATGCTACTAGGAAATTGGGTGGGTTTTTTTCCTGTTATAATAGGAATTAAGCATTCCATTGCTCATTCGATTGTTTGTTGTGTTTCTTTTGGAAGAGAAATATCTGTAGCATTTTTCTGGAGTGACAAAAAGGATGGAGAAGCAATGTATTGATTTTATAGAATGCTCCTAGCACCCTGCTTTCTGTATCATCAGTGCTGCCTTGACTCTTTGTTGGCTTTTTGGCTGATATAGCTTTATCTTTCTGCTTCCTACACTTCCACACCTGCTTGATATCTGCCTTTTCAGTCTATTCCTAGCAGAATTCCCTCAGACTGCACAAAGTGTTCATGCCAAGCTCCTTTCCTTCATAATAGAAGAAATACCTACCAAGATTATGCATCGCTTTTGTTGTATGAATTACAGTTGAATAAAACATCTCCGGCTGCACCGTGAGACCAGGTCTTTGAGCTCACATATGCTTTATGTGAAAACAGCTAGCCCATAAAGGTAAAGCAAGAACAACTTTTTTTTGGGAACTGTTCTCAAAAGTAACTACATATGGAGCTCTAATTAGCTTTTACATCTGTAGATGGGACATCTTGGCTTCAGGATAGAACTTGCGTTGACTTAATTGCTTAGATCTTAAGCTATGCAAGGCAAAGACCCTCCGTGCTTGTGTAGTACCTAGCAGCGCTGAAGCCAGACTGAAGTTCCTCAGCAAGACCTCAATGCAAATAATGAATGAAGCTGCATAAGAGGACATTGAGTGACTCATTCTAAACCACAAGATGTTTGGACTGCAAATAAAGAAAGATTTGTGGGATATAATCTGCTGTTGAGTTTTAACACAATTCCTGTTAACTCTGAGGTCGACGCAGCCAGAACAATAGCAGGCCATAGATTTTGTTTCTGTCCCTGACATTTACTAAGTGCTGCAAGACTAAAACATTTTGAAGGTTATATCCAATGTCCTGTGGAACGAATGACAAATGTCAACTATTACGCTCTTGCAGGATCTGAGCAGGAATAAGACAACTCTATAGACCGAGGCAAGTTTATTATTACAAATACCTTATTAAATCTAAATGGTAATGGCATTCCAATTAGCTCATTGTTAGGAATCTTTCATGTTTGACTTTCATTTAGACTGATTACGGGAATAATGCAGACCCTGTATAAGTAATTGGCACAAAATAAAAGCGTTTGAGCTGCAAATACCCTCCTAGAGGCTGCGCTCTTTAAGGGGAAAAAAAAATAAATAAAAGCTTCCTATCTTTCCCAGCTCATGAGCTCTCTCTGTTCACCATAATAATGAGACAACCCATTGAGTCTCCTGTGGGCCTGGTGGTATCGAAGCTCCCTTTTTACCTACCCCTCTCTTCTCAGGAGCTGTAGGGGGGCTCCTTCTCTTTTACTCTCCATCATCCTATTCTTTGCTCCCCTCGTCGCAAGCCTCGGCACTGTTTTATTGATCCTGCTCAACCGTGGATTCTTTCACACCCAGATCACAGGCTTGACTCCATCTCTCCCACACCCTCCTCCTCCTCCTCCTCCTCAACAGCCCTGCTGGTCTCTCCTGACGAGCAGCTGGGAACATGCCTTTCTGTGTCCTGGCTCTCTGCTCCTTGCAGGCAGAAGATGCTTCCTTTTGCAGCAGAGCCTCCATGAGCCTGATAGAGGCTATCGGTGACTCCTCACAGAGGGGCTCTTGCTTGTCTCCTTCAGAGACAAGGATACGGGAAAGGGCTGTTTCAAGACTTTGCTGCAACCTGTAACAGAGATTTTCCTTTCTTCCCCTGGTGGAAGGATATCTAGAGAAAAAGCATCCAGTTTGGAGTTCCTCTTGCCATGGGGCCTGGAGTGCAGGCTGAAGAGGAAACATCCCATTGTGAAAGACACTGGTTTCAGGGAAAAGCATCCAAAACTATTGCCCAGAGCCCCAACTCACTGGGTTAAGAGAAGGAGCAGCAGAAGGTATTTGGTGAGAAGAGAGGCAGCCACAAGCATTCATTTCTGCTGGACCTCCCTTCCTCCTCTCTGACTAATCTGGTGCCAGCCCTGTCCTGTTTCTGGGCACAGAGTCTACAAAGCAATGCGCGACGCAGGAAAGCCTTCCTGCTCTCCAGTCTGGCTATGCACCTCAGTTTCCCATTGCTCTACGCTTGGGCCAGACACAAGCTTACATCTTCTGCCCCTTCTCCAACCACTGCGGGTGGAAAGGAAGCCTGGCAGGTGGGCTATGGGGACCCAAGACATACTCCAGCCACTTCCCCGCCACTGGGATCAAGCTGGGAGCAGCATTCTGGATCACATCTTCCTGGCAGTGTAGACGCAGCATGTGTTAGCCGTATGACAGCACGCCAGGAAAGGTCTCTCTGGGTGTGGGAAAGGGAAGGGCCAGCAGTTCCTACTTAAGAGCTATTTGGCTTCTGCAGGGCTCTGGAGAGTGAGCTATGTGCAGTAGGGTTTTGGGAAAAGCTGGGAAAGTAGATGGCAATAGCAGGCAGCTGTAGAACAGCAGGCCAGATCCAAATTGCCTGAAAGGTGGGCCAGGATGTGTCCTGTAGGTATTAGAGGCATAAAGATGCTGGACTAAGTGGGCAGTGGATCAGGACCTAGAAAAGGTTGTGAAATCCCCATCCTTGGATGTTCTCAAGGTTCAGATGAATAAAACCTTGAGCAACCCAGTCTGAAATCAATGTTGACCCTACTTTGAGCAGGAATTTAGACTGGAAATATCCAGAAGTCCCTTTTGACGGTAATTATATGACAGTAACTGGAACAACAATTTTGTTCTCTCAATTTATTGAAAACATCTTTTATTTCTAACATTGCTGATTGAAAAAAATTCTTCCATTACTGGAACTGCACAATGTTGAGAGAAACCTGCCCATGGTGCAGGATGATGTCCATGGGTTGATGGTGGTGCCTATGCTCACTGGACAACCAGCCTGCAAACCTGTAGACCAGCTTGGTAATCCTTCACGTCCATCTCTTACAGTGCCTCTGCAGGGCTGGGGACAATCAGTCTGCTGGTAGCATAACTTCCTTCTTCCTCTTGCCGTTAAGGACCAGTGGGTTATGTTCCTGATGAAATTAGGGAAAGATTTCCGTGGAGTGCCATAGGTGGGCCAGGATTTTCAAGTCTCTCTCTGGGCAGTGATGCTTAGTGGACTCCTTGTATTGGCTGGATCATGATCTGGTAGAAAAATCAGTAGTGTTTTACAACATTTGCTCTACTGTAACCTGGCGCCACAATCTCATTAGGAATTAGCTGCCTTAAGAGTAAAAGGCAAGCAAATAAAGAAGTAACTGGGGCTCAAACTGCTGCAGCAAGTGAAATGATAACAAGTTATGGGCACATGCCTGACTAAAGCACATGGCTAAGCACGTGCTTAATTACTTTGCTGGACTGAGTAGGGGTGCTGTCTTGAACTGAAATCGAAAATTGCTCCATAGCTGAAACATATAAATAGACCTGTACAAGAGAGCCTGCATTGTGTGAATGAGAAATATTCCCATGGATGGCCAAGTTTTAAATTAACTTTGATTTTTATGGGACTCTTTGAAGCAGAAACCACGACAGAACTTTTAATACTAAGCTGGCAGTAATTTAGGCTTTGTTGTACTGTCAGGCATGTTTATCCTGCCTTCATATTTGTAACTGGTCTATATTTACTTATCATATTAAAATAACCAAGAATTCACTTTTGCCTGTTTGAGCCATTCTGATGAGGTATGTATGGATAAGACCCTTGCTATGGGGCTGCAGTAATAAAGATGAAAGATCTGCTGACATCCCAAATGAGCTGTAAACTAGGTCGTTTAACAAAGTTTGTTTTCATGCTTAAAATCACTCTGTTGTCATTGTAAATTAGGAGCCTTAGATGAAACCTTGGATGGGTCAGTCATCTGCTACAATGGATCTGGAGGCTCTAGCTGGCTTAACAGCTACAGAATTCTTCTGAATAACCCTACTTATATTTCTGCCTATAAGGTTTACCAGAAAGGAAATTATGCAGAGTAAATTTTCTCTGTTTAAAACCCATAAGCCTTACAAATTATATTTACATTTAATTAAAAAGTAGACACATTAGCCATTTTCTCTGCACTTTTTTTTCCTCCTCAGATTTTGCACTGATTCAGCATTTCACTGCAAGATGTTTAATGATAATCTTTTTATAAATAATAAGATAGTCAGAGAGGGCTGCCTTTAACCCCATGGCTCGATTTGTAAGTTTAATAGATTTCCAAACATATTATTAAGAATTGTGGACAAAAAGGAAGAAAAAAAAAGGAAAAGAACAAGGATTTGATGTGCATTAATAATACTCAGGAGTGAAATTGTTCCACCCTTGAAATTCACCTTACTTATCTGTTTCCGAATTAAACCATCTCCTATCTCAGCTGTATATGCATACTGTACTCTGTATAACAGAATATATCCTTTGACAACATCCTAAAACTTAAAGCCAGAATGATTAGTAATTTTTGGTATCTGCATTTTGACATGAGGCTCCTCAGAGTGACTCTAATTTGGGTTGTGATTTCTTTGTTTATTCCACACCTTCTTCTTATTATTATTCTTAAATATGTTAAGAAGCATATTTAACTGTGGGGGAAAAAAATAATTGGAGGCTGCTGAGCATGAGCTTCCCAAAGCTGACATGAATTTCAAGCACTGGTCAGCTGCCAAGACAACTCTGTCCTCTCCATACACCAGTATCAACCCATGGTTTCTGAGCGAGCCCCAGGGAAGGACACATGAAACAAATCCCAAAGAGACCTTTTAGGGTAGGAGCAAAACCTTGCTCGCAGGGGAAAGCAGACCACCAAGCTAATGTGGTCCCTAAGCTCTGCATTGCTAAATTAGCACTATCTGAACCAAATTAAGCCTTATTGGGACCAAGGTAATACAGCACCGAGGACATGAATGTATTGCTCATACAAGCAAGTTCAAATGAGAAAGATGAGATAATCAGGCCAGCGGGAGGTGAAAGAGGGAATTCTGATGATTATAGTTATTTGGAGATCTAGTTGAGGGAGGATCCCTGTGTCTGAAAAACATTTCCACACCTAGAATTTGTGGAGGATGAGGTTTTGACGGTGACTAGTTCTTTGATGTCTTTTCCTTTCCCCGCCTTTATCTAAGCTTTACTTGAACCTCCACCAGCAGCTTGCTCCCAGGTGAGGTTAATTCCTAGATGCTGTGAGGAGCTATCAGCTGACTTCTTAAAACACTGTTTAATTAGCAGTGATATTACATTTTCAGACTGGAAGCATGTACACAAAGGGCTGGAGTTCTGAATTACAGTAACAGAGGATAATCTACAGAGAGAGAGCAAGAAGATATATTAACACAGTGCCCAGACATGCCTATGTATTGCGCTTAAAGCTGTCCAAGTGATGAGTGTGTATGTGGGATATTTGACTAAAGGCTCTCAGAGCAGAAAACAAAATAAAGCAAACAAGGGAGGGAGAGGGGAAGAAGAAGAAAAAACTAAGACTTAATTCCTCAAGCCACTGTATCACCTGCAAATTCAAACACTGTTAGTCTTCCACTGAAGAGGCAATTGCACTGGGCAAAAAATTAGACAGGAGGTTTCTCTGTGTCTGGTGTGATGCAACAGCATGAAGAAATACACAGGTCAGGAGCCTTTATGATTACCGTGTACACACCATGTACACAGTTAGCAATAGCTCCCAAATGAAAGTAATTTACTATAAAGTCAAATTTAATTCCTTTTGCTACTTTGGAAAAGCCTAATTACCTGAGCACTATTAAAAGTATTGTCTTCTCCTGCACTAGTGGGCCCCCTTGTTTAATATTAGGTTTAGAGAAGCACATCCAGTAAAAATCCCAGCTCCCTCTCTCTATTTCCCAACTTCCACTTGACAAAACCAATCTGGTTCTCAGTAAAGAGACACTCAGAAAACCAAACTAAACCTGAACAGTCTGTGTATGAAGACCATAGCTGAACGGTTTGAACAGCTCCAGGCCTGACACTAGAGTTCCTCCGTGGTGAAAGGAACTGAAAGCTGTGATGGGCTCATCAAATCTTTGCATAAATTACAACAGAGACAGAGATTTGTGAAGATCTGACCATTAAGTCAAATGGGATATTTGGATAAGTTAGGACGGTTGTAGTTAGTAAACTAGGCACAGATTAAACTGATGTTAACCAAGAAAACCAACATATTTGACAAGCAGTCACAATTAGTATCCCCCAGGTTTCTGCTCTTTTCTCAGAGGAGCAAACATTGCATTATAGAATCATAGAATCATAGAATAGTTAGGGTTGGAAAGGACCTTAAGATCATCCAGTTCTAATCCCCCTGCCATAGGCAGGGACACCTCACACTAAACCATGCCACGCAAGGCTTTGTCCAACCTGGCCTTGAACACTGCCAGGAATGGAGCATGTTTTAGTTTCCCAAATGCCCGTGTTTTCCTCTCATTTACAGTGTGAATATCTGTCCAGGTTTTCCACAGCAAGTGGTGAAACTGGCACTATTCTTGTCCTGCCTCCATCTGGAAAAGGTGGTTTTGTCCAAAATGGTCAAAGGAGAATAAGCCACTTGAGTATCTTCAGGGATGTAGTCCAACTGACTCATGAGGAATTCAGTGGAGGAAGAAGCGGTGCATGCTAGGTATGGGTGATGTAGAACTTCCCATGGGATTGTCTCAGGGTTGATGTTAGTGGTGACAAAAATACAACTGGATAAGTCCCAACTTGTAAGGAAGATCCAGATCCTCAGAGGTACTTAGTTCTATTTGTCCCAGATCCTCTGAGCAATACAAGTATATAACACACATTGGTAGGAGAGAGGTTAGGCACTTTCACACCTTTCTCTATAGATCTGGGAACTGAGCAGAGATCCCAGACGCCAACCTCTATAAAACAAAATAGATGATTTTAGAATAGCCCAGAAGAGAGGAACAAGAGATAGTGTGGTGTCATCTAGTACAAATAACCAAGCACAGCACCAAGCTTGCCAAGGTCCTGCTGTACAGCTCACTGGGGTCAATTAAAAGATCCTTCATGATCTCAGTAGATTGCCCCTGCTGCTTTACCCACCATCTGAGCAGGCTGGAATGCTGCCTGCCTCCTGCCTCTTCCCAGGGTGAGTGAAGAGCAGTGCAGAGATGTTAAAGCAAATTCATACTTTGATTTAAACAAGATTTGGCCAGGTCTCAAGATTGGCCCAAAGTGAGCCTCTGGTTATATCAACAGTTGTAAGTAACTTAGCCTGCGTCAAAGTGCAAACGACATCTCCGTCTGCCATGTGCAAACCCTGCAATATTAAAGATGTCATTAGATACCCCACATCTAAGGCAGACCACCTGTGCCAAGCCCAGGCCCAGTAGAATTTGGCATCACTTATAAAGATTAATTTATTAGTATTTATTATCATTACTTTTAATATTATTCTCTGAATTGCAAGCAGGGGAGTTGAGGCTGTGGGTAACCTGCAGGCCAATTAAATCTCAGCAGGAGCAAACTTCTGGACTTTTAGAGCTATTTCTCTTTGCTCTGCACAGAGTATTCCTGTCTGGCTGAACGATACATGGAGCTAGGGTGACAGCCTGTGGCAAAACAGAAGAATTTCAATATCTTAATCCTTTTGATTTCCACTTGCTTTTGATCTTTTCTCCACTTCCTGCTTGTCAGGCCAGACAAAGGTGATAATGTTGTGGTTGTTATCATCACCCCTGGTTTGAAGGATGGGAAATCGCCATCCTTTCTCCCTCTTTCTCCCTATTCTTCTTCACTGTCATGATTAACTAGCATTAACTAACAGCCCATTTGGCAAAAGGGTGCTGCTCCTAGCTGTCAACCCGAAGGAAAAAATCTCGTGTGCATATTTGCAGGTGTTATTCCAATGCGATGATCTGTTGGTTTCTTGTGACTCCAAAAGAGAGGAACGATGGAGTTGCGCAAATCTCAGTTCTGCATTTTTTCATGTTTTGCTTCTGGCTTATTCTACTTTTTGTGACATGGGCCCTGTTAGAGCCATCTCATGTCTGCTAGTTGGCAGGGCAAAAAAACAGCTATCTCAAGCGAAAGGCAGCAACCCCTGCACTTTGAATGACTTTTAGGCATTTTTCATTCCCAAAATGTTTATTCTGGGTCACAGTTTTCTTCTCTTTAGCAGTGGAGTTAAAAGAAAAAAATAAATCTATGCTCTTTCTATATTCTGCCCAAATTAATCAAATAAATTTTCTTGAAAGCGACACTAAATGAGTCACAGATGGTATTGCCCTTTTACAGGTTGCAGAAATCACCCATTACAGTTCTTTTAATTTATCAGTGAGGGAAAATAAGATGGCCTCTTGCTCCCCTCGCAATAATAATCAGAAACAGTCTATTTGGAGTTTAATTTAGCCAAATATGTATTGATAGTTGCAATGAGGAATATGTGACCTCTTTGGGAGTCACCAGTGGATGGAAGGTGGATAGCTTTTATAAAACCACCCTTAATAAAGAAGAGTGTTATATTGAGTATGTTTGGTGGGGTATTTAGGCATATGGTTTCCATATCAGAGTTAAGATGGCAAACACATGCTTTACCTTCTGACAAACCTTTCTAATACTCATCATTCCTTGCAAAAAGAAAGCTGTGAGGGATTTTTCTATTTTATTTTCTTTTTAATATTACAACTCCAATTATATGGAAGAGCCAAAGAAATTTAACAGGGAATGTAAAGCTTGTGTCTTGTTTGCTTGGGGCTTTTATAATTTCCCTGCTTGTACAAAGAGAAGAGGTGAAATTTGTCCATAGGCTTACCGCTGTGCCATTGGGATTGATCCCGTAGGAGGGGACCAAACTGCCATTGCCAAGAAGGGAAGATCCTGAGCTGATCCCTGCAGTGGGATCTGCTTTCCTTTGCCGCCTTTGCAACACACCACCTGGGAAAAGCATTCCCAGGCAGCTCTGATCCTTCCTGAGGGATGGTGAGGCTCGGCTGGCAGGTCCCAACGCTTCAGCCCCTGGCTGGGCTGGGGGAATGGCACTGGGAATGGAACCGGGACCGCACTGTCTGTGGACACCCTCTGGAGAGGGTTTGCCTCGCTCCAGCAGTGATAAATCCAGCGGTCCCCTTGCTTTTTCGTCACTTGCCTAATCCTGTGCCCTTCTTTTCATGTGTGGTAATTGCTAACATCTGCTCCCGCAGCCCCAGCCGTGCGGGGCTTGCGAAGGCAGAACAATGGCAACAGCTGTTTCATTTCGCCTCGGGCCAGCGTTTCCTGTTCAGTCTGCATCTGCCCTTCTGTGTCCAATTTATGTCCATGGGTTGCTGGGCTTTTTCTCTCCCTGTGACCCCTCTATATGGTGAGGAGGGATTTGGAGGAGCACACGCTCTTGCCCACCCCTGACCACCCTGGGGCTGGGCTGAAAGGAGGGGGCAATGGGAGGAGAGGGATGCTTTACTTCTTCAAACAAAAATAATGACAAATATTGGGGGAAAAAGGACCCCAAACATCCTGATGTTTATGATATATAAATATATCATAATATATTTGACATATATATCATTATATATATGAGCAGTATATATAATGAATACAAATGAGCAGTAAGGATGGGTTTGGATGCAAGGCATGTGCCTCCCCCAGCACATACATGATGAAGGAATAGTAGGGTGGCCAAGGTCTGTCCAGGGTTTGCCAATCTACCAGGGCTGACCCCAGCTCCACATTCCCCGAAGAGCACAGCCTGCGGTGGCAGTGGCCTTTTGGGTTGCTTTTAAGCCCACCCCATCCCGACTCCCAGGGTCCTCATTCTTCAATTTCCCAGTCCCAAAATAATCATTGCTTGAGTGCCTACAATAAAACTGGAGAGGAAATTCTTACAAGGGCCTGTAGGGACAGGCCAAGGGGAATGGCTTTAACCTGCCCGAGGGGAGACTGAGCTGATCTCTTAGGCAGAAGCTCTTCCCTGTGAGGGTGCTGAGGCGCTGGCACAGGGTGCCCAGAGAAGCTGTGGCTGCCCCA
>JBCJKH010016766.1:0-19152 GCA_039877255.1 Loriculus beryllinus
GTCCTTGCTTATGGCAGGGGGGTTGGAACTAGATGATCTTAAGGTTCTTTCCAACTATTCTATGATTCTATGATTCCTACCCCTGAGCTCCTCCCCCTCCTTACCAATACCATAAATACTCTTTTTTATGGGTAGGCAAGATAATTTTCATATTTGTCGTAGATACAAATAACCATGTAAAGATTGTCATGGAGTAGATAATATAAGCTCCAGCTAATACAGATGTTCACTGAAAATTTCTCTCCCAACAGATAGGGAAAGGTAGGACAAACTGATACCTTGTTTTTCCCAGGTACTGACTTTGTGGATTCCATTACCAGCAAACCAGAGACCTTCAAAGATTTCAGTTCCAGCAACGATATTATAAAAAGGCAAACAAACAAAACCGCCTCACATAACACCCAGAAATCCTGACTGTAGAGCTCACAAGCTGATACCTAGACACTGCCAAAGTACTCAGCCTGAAACTAAAAATCCTGTTATAACAACTAAATAGTTCCCACGAAGAAATTATACACTAGAGAGGACTGTGTACTACCTCTTAGAGCAAAACAATCAGAACTGAAGGAGGAAACCAAACTCCCACCAGAGAGACAAGAAAGAAAAACCTCAAAGAACGTAATGCACTCTGCTCAGATACTCTATAAGACAGATTCCCAAACGACGTTCCCACACCAATTGACAGAACTGGTGCAGGGGGAGGGGTGGTGGGACCTTCTTGTGACTTCATTGCACTAAATTTCAGAAGCATCTCTTAGTCCAGAGGAAACAGGATTCAACTACAAAAACAACACTGGAAAGCCTAGGCAATGCTGAAAGCGAAGGAAGTTCTTTACTGTAAGGGTGGTGAGGCACTGGAAAAGGTTGCCCAAGGAAGTGATAAATGCTTCATCCCTGGCAGTGTTCAAGGCCAGGTCGAATGGAGTCTTGGGCTACGCGATTTAGTGCAAGGTATCCCTGCCCATGGCAAGGGGGTTGGAACTAGATGATCTTAAGGTCTTTTCCAACCCTAACTATTCTATGATTCTTACCAGCACCCACAATGCACTCAAGGAAAGGATGCCTATTTCTTACAGCCATGAAAAACACAGCTATGTCTACTATAGCCCAGCCAGGGATAAGTGCCATCAGCTGAGCACATTTCAAATAAATTGCAACTTTATCACACAATGACAGTTCCATGGACTGGTATGTCCAGTTTAACTGTTTCTTACCAAGGTCTTCCTCTTCGGCAGTAATGCTTTACTCCTCTGGCATGCAGTCAAAGTCTCACCACAGAGAGATTCCATGCCAAAGCTTTACCACCCACCCCCAGCCCCCTTTCAGGTTGAGTAAGTTCTCCCTCAAAAGTATTAAAATGTATCAGGTTAGATTTATTGCATCCAAGCCTGGACCTAACAGCCTCAAGCAACTAAATCAAGTCACCTGCAGTATCACAGCACTCATCGGTGGTATTGCTAGATGCTGAAAAGAGCTTACAATGGGGTTACCTGGGATTATCCTATCGGAGACTTTAGGAAAATGAGATACACTGACACAATCTCAATTGGATTAAACTGCTGTGAAGGAGTCTTACTTGCAATATGCACTCAGAAGAAAAAAAAAAAAAAAAAAGAAAAAATCATACTTCTCAAAACCAAAATCAAAGCAAAAGTGTCTGGTCTGCTCACCCTATCCCTCTTCAACATAATCAGAGCTATGGTCTGAGACATACTAACAAATACCAAAATAGGTCCCATGGAAGAACTATGTTTTACATGGATGATACCCTGATTCTACTCTCCAACCCTCAAAAGTCAATACCCAAATTATAAGAACTGATTGAAAAGCTTGGGCACTCACCCAGATGTGTGAGTTTACTGGAGTAAGTCCCAGGCGCTGGGATTAAATGCACATAAATCAGGACTTGAGTATTCACTGCAGTTTCAAAACAGCAGTCCCTGGTATTAAAACATCTGGGAATTCTAATCTCCACAGATTACAAGTGAATAGTTAAACTTGGACCCAACCATCTATGAATCACTGATTACTTGGGAAGTGGAAGGTACATAGACACTCCCTAAACCTCAGAACAAAAATGAACCTGAGAGAAAGTGCACATACCACACAAACAAATGGTTGTACTCCAAGGACTCCCAGGCCTAGTATTTCAATATTGTTTTCAGAATGTCTTGTATAGGGGGGTTGTTTAGTTTTTAAATGTGAAACATGCACGCAATTGCTTTAAGAGTCTTTGACCAGGTCAAGAGTAGAAAAAGAGAGAGAAAGGCTCAGTAAAGTAGCAACACACTACTTTTGTAATAAATTGAGACACAATGGCATAAGCTAATTGTGAACTAAATCCAGGAAGCGAGAAAGTTATTTCTTCATCTTCTACACACAGCTCTCTGCACGGGATTTTTACTACCAAAAGAAACCAGATCCTACCCCATATACATAAACAGATAAATACCTGATTTCATATACTGAAATAATTCCTTATCTAACCTCAAACAAAGGCCTCAATATAGTAAAATCCAATTGTTAATGAACAGAAACAGCCTCAGAGAGAATATATTAACACAGAAAACCAGCTGGAGAGCAACACACCTAAAACATCCAGCTAAGAATCCAAAAAACATAGAACCATGTTTACTCCTTATACATTGGTTTTGTAATCCAACCACAATACCAACACATCTCCAATACACTCACTACACTTAATATAAACTAAAACAAACCCATTTTTCTCTAAAGCATCAAAAACATCTCAAAAATCTAGAAAATAAGTTTTCTCTGTTAAGCAACTACTTCATAGGACAAACTTTGCATGACCCTTCAGAGATGCAATATAAGTCTAATGAAGCAAGAAGGCAACAGAGAACTGATAAAATGCTTAACAGTCAAAGCAAAAAGAATAATGAAAACTAAGAATACCACACTCACCTTGCATTTGCATTTCTACTAGTAAAATTAAATCTAAAGTGCTCAGAGGTCCAAAAGACATTTTTTAGAGCATGTAAGCACTCTTCAATCAATGCTAGAGGCAAAAGGAAAGAAAACAAGAGCACATGTATTGTTACAAGCTTCTGGGATTATATAAAAATGAAAGTGGATGACATTCTTGTAGCTTCACTTGTTCTTTACGCATGTAACTTACTTTCTTGGGTTTGTATTTAGCAAATAGTCACCATCATTATATTAAAAGAATGGCTAGCAGAAGCAGCTTCAGGACATGAAACTTTGCTATAGTGGAAATTAAGTTCTCATCCTTTTTCACCTACATCTTGCTCTCTAATTTTCACCCCCACCAAGCAAGGCAAAAAAAGATGACAGAAGTTTCCATGGGGCACTAGGAAATCTATTTGCAAATGGAAGAAGCCCAGACAGTTGACAGAAATACCCAGAAGGTAAGTGCTAAAACAATTTCCCAAAGCTCATCAGCTAAGGATGCCTGCATGAAATGCAAATAAAAGGTCGAAGATAAACACACAAGTTTCTTTAAGGTCCCCTGCTCCCCTCCACCACCTGCAATGCATGCATACACATACATATACAGAGGTACTCTCCCTTTTGCTTGTATTTCCAATTTATTTTGTGTTTTGATATGCATCATAAAATCTATCTGCTGAAAATAGTGTTTAATGTACTCTAAGCTTTCTCTAGAAATTCATCCTCTCTTAATTCTAATTTATACAATCTTTGTATCTATCTGATGTATTGGCACTTAATTTTTAGATTTGAAGCACGTAATAAATGCAAAAAAATACCTCCAGACTGCTCTGTTGGCTTGGTTTGGTTGAATGTCATACACCAAAGAGGCACTGCAATAAATTAACTTTTCTCTTATTTTACACTCCCATATTTAATCATGTTATTTGACATAATCTATATTAGCATAAATTAAGAGCACAGGAAGAAAAGAATCAGAAGCACTTTATTTTTACCATCAGGGAACACCACTGATCATCCCACTTCCAAGAAGATTCAAGTACAGTATTAAACCAGCCAACATAAGTTGCACTACATTTCTTCAGAAATGTTTCAGTCTGATAGATTTTGCTAATATGGACATGACAAACAGCAGTAGTTTAAAGAAGTGTAGCTATTTACTTGCAGATGTCGGATTTATCTGTAGCCCTTAAAACACCTGATGCTTCACATTATACCACTCTGACAGCAGGATGCTGAATCTGATACACAGAATTACTCAAGGTAATAGTAATAAGCACCTCTAGCATAGTTTTTCCTTCACCAGTTGTAAATCAGACACATATGGGATCATAGGCCTCCACACAGGCACATTCAAGCTATCTCCTGCAACCACACATATCAGCCTGACAAACAAAGGGAAATTTCAATTTTCCCCAGACCCATTCCACTAATTAATATATTAAAACAAGAAGTAAAAGAATGCATCGAGGTTACTGCACTCCTGTCCCAATTCTAATGTACTGTACATTATCAGGTAATGACTATTTCAGGAGATGCACCCAATTTAAAAAAAAAAATAATAACAGTCACCCTCTAAATACAAACCATATTCACAGGAATTTGCATACGAATTTCTAGTTAAACTTGTTAATAATCACAGTGAGATTGCCAGCAAGTGCATTACTACTCAGCATGCAAAGATGCATCTTTGTCTGCATTTTTTCTTCTGCTTATCTACACTGTTTGGAATGTTAAACTTCAGCGCTATGTAAATGAAAATATTTAATTATGCATAGCAAAAGGAAAAGGTTTACATTATTATAATTGAGTTAAATTCTTTCTGCTTTAAGCTCAAATATTGAGAACATAGCTGAGCATCTGCTAAGAATTTCAAAGTCAAACTGCTGTCTTATAAATTTTAAGAGCTACATGTGAACAATTTGAAGCCTTTTGATGTTAATAAAATTACTGTAATATATTCATTTTTCATGGTTAAAATTAAAGGAAGTCTGAAAGCCTACTGCAAATCTAAGGTGAGAAGCAAATTCAGAAAGAAGTCACTCATTTGCTACAATTTTTCAGCTCCTGCGGTAACCAGAATTTATAATTGCAAATGAATGAACGAGCAAATGGCTAAGGAAGCTAAAAGTAAAATCACCTCTGGAAAACAGCACCTTAAGAGCAACTTGTTCGTAGAAAGATGTCTTCTTCAATTAAAAGAAAACCTAATGTTCATAGTGAGAATCTCATTAAAAGGTCAATGTGACACACTGAAGATTTTAGGACAATTATCCTTTTTTGAAGTGGCTATATCTTCAACTAACTACTCTGACGCACAGTGATAGCTGTTTTAAGTTACACCCAACTATGCTGAGACACTCAAAAATGCATCAACATTCTTATGAGCAGTAAAGCAGGGTGTCAGGGAATTGTATATTTTCATGAGCAAAATCTCATTGAATCTTCACACTACAACAAATGATCACCAGCCCTCAGTACAGAAATCAGCAGCTACTGAGATACAGAAAAACAAATAGTCCAAAGGATCTTAAATGCTCACACAATTTGAACGGAGGCAGAAGAGCACTCTGCCAGCTCTACCTGCTGCCAAGCTGACATTTCTCAGATCTGAAACACCAAATTTAACAGAATACTTAAAAAGATTAAAGAGGTAACCTAGTTTCTTCCAGTGTTCAGACTGCAAGATGACAGAACATGTTGGCTGTTTACTCATTTTTTGGTTTTTTGTTTTTTTTTTTACTTGCATTTTATTACAGGGTAGTAACTTCTTGGATCAACCTCCTTAGGTTTACCTGGCCACAAAGCCACAGTAATCTACTTCACAGGGAAACAGACACATGATTTGCAAGCAAACTAATCTGCTTGGTTAGTTTATGATAGGAGATGCACCGGTAGGTGCCCTCCAAAGTATCACACGTTCTCTGCCACATGCTGGTGGGATTGTCTTGCTCCTGTGCCATGCAAGTGCTTATGACCTTTAGCAATGGAGGAGGTTTAAGCATTTTCAAGTTAACATTTCTGATGTAATGTCCCTATCTCTTGACTATGCCTGCCTGTGCTGCTCAAGTAAAACTGCACTGACCTTCCAGACCCCACACCTTCCACTCACCCAGGCTTCCTCAGGCAAAGAAAGCAGTAGCACTCTCAAATGTCTATTCGATTGCCCATTGCCATTCAAATTCCAATGCTTAAAATAAATATATAAATGTAGGCAGTATGTTTTGATTAGAGGTCTGATCAGACTGACTTGCCTTGCCTATCTCATCCTCTGGAACAGCCAAGCACACAGACTCAACACAGGCTTACAATTGTGTTGGCAGCACTATATCACCACCTCTTCTGAGAGGCTGAGGGATTATTGAGGAGAGTGGGGAAGAAAGGAAAAAGAAAAAGGTATTATAGAGTCACATTAAACACTTCACAATTACAACTGAAATTTGCTTTCCACTACAGACCCAGTTCTAATGTTTCTCTCTGGGCATAGAAGGATGAAAATAGTTAGCTAATTGCAAGCATGCATACTTGTTTAGCTGTGTTATTAATATCTAATTACTTGGTTTCTGAATATAAGTAAATTTAAGCTTTTTTACCACTGTTTATGTACACTTTCTTTAGGTAACCCATCACTGGACAGATTGTTTTCAGGTTAAATCAGTGTTAGAGTATGCAGCCCTAACCCAAGCAGATGCCAACATTTCTATGTTTCTCACTTGTCACAGGCTACATAATATGCTGAATTGCATAATCTTAAAGGTTTGTCTCACTTGCTTATACCCCACACAGCCCCCCAAGAAAAAACCTCACACCACCAAACACATTAAAATGCATTAAGACGGATGACAGCAAAATGTCGAGTCCTTACTGACTCCACGGTTTAAGTGTGGGTTTTAATAGAGGCAATATTTCTTCATTGCTAGCCAGTGCAAGATTTGTTACCTACACAATGACTCAACTATGACATCTTTTATGAGTGATATGTTAAACTAATTAACATTAACCTAGCAGAAGAATCAAGCATAAATTACAGAACATTTCTGTTAAAGACACAGAGAGCTTCTATATGGATAATCTTCCCCAAACAAAAGACTTTGACCCTTGAAGTATAAGATTTCATTTTAAAATTAACTAATGCAGAAGTCATTTTCAAATACATTTTCTACTTATTTGAATTTCAACATAAAATAATGTGGCATGTGCAGCTAACAGCAATTCTAACTCCAAGAACTGAAGAAAAAGTATAAGATAAATTAAATATCCTATTACACTTAATTTTTGTTCCACTTCGCACCTGGGAAAACAAAAATAAGACAGCCAATAATACCTACAGATTTTGCCAGCTCTGCTATAAAGCTTGGATGGCCCTACACCCAAATGTACGCATCTACTGCTCACAGCAATATTCCCAAGTCTGTATTTCTCCACTTTGACTGCCAAGAGGCAGATTAAGTAAAAATTTGTTAAAAATACATACAATAACATTTGCTAAACAACAGATATGCCAATATTCTTCCTGGGTTCTCTTTAGAGACATACCTAAGTGGCTGTGCCTCTCTCAAAAGCTAACTACTATCAAGGGTTTTTCTGTCAAGTGGTTATCATACTAAATTCAACCACAGCCTCTCCAAGGGGATTCTTTTTTGTTTTTCAATAGAAGGAATTGATCTTACCTAAGCAGAACTAGAGATACCCTTTTTCACTTGCTGTGTTTTGCAGTGATGGCAGTATATGATCCATAACAAGTTTTTGCCAAGAAGTTAATACAGGCACTGATCTGAAATAACAAAGTCTACTTCAGTTCTCTTCAGCCTAGAAGCATTCAGAATAAAAAATTAAGAATAAATCTACCCTACTCCTCTTAAACAAATCATGCCCATAAACCACTGCACATGGTAGAAAACAAGGGAAAATGTTATATGCAATAACAGCTCCTGGCAGTTCCTGGAGTGTCTGCACACCACTACTCACACTAAGCAAACAGAAGCCCCAAATATACACCACTTTAATTCAGCAACCACCACTTGGGTACACCATTTCTGATAAATCCTTATTTTTAATACTGCTATACACATTTTTCAATATCTAGAATGTGCCCTCCTACACAGTTACTGGACCATAGCCCAGCTATGCTTTACAAGGCTGTGCCAGCATTTTAAGAAAAGGCTCAAGATGCAGAACCCTGGGCAATAATCTCAAACACACAAGTCTGCAAAAGAATTCTTATTCTGCCTGTTTTCTGTCCTACTCTCACTCAGATCCATCATATCTTAATTTACTGCCCTCCACAACAGTGTTTAGGGCAAAAACCTGTTTCAACTGCAACATATAATCCAAATTCAAAGCAGTAGATTGATTTTGTTGCATTTGCAAATGTAAAGAAATCAGTCTGGAAATGGTTCTGATCTTGCTTTGCAAACATCCTTTCGCTTGTCTCAGAGAGCCACTAGCACATCTATTCTGCAGGAAATTTACAACATTCAACACTCCACACCCAGCGTTGATGGCACACACAACAATTCTTAATGAAGATGTCAAAACTACATAGAAAATTAAAAAATATCCTCTAGCAACCTTGAGTATTACACTGTACATAATTTAAAACAATGAATTACATCCAACCAACACATATAGGTGTGTACATACATATATAAATTATATGTACACAAAGAAAGTTAAATCAAACTGATTACCAGTTGAAAAAAACTATTTTTTTAATGCTTGGCATAGCTCTACTTCAGATATGCCTTGCTGCTTTTCAGTGGTGTCTTCTGTGAGGTGAAGGAAAGGAGTACACAGTATGCATGAGGCTGAGATAAAGTGTTTTACAACTGATTACAGTGAATTCTTTCAGATCACTATCATTTCAATAAATACTTCTCCATTATTTCTTGACTGACCAGAATTTACACACAGGATGTATGTTAAGTGATTACATTAGAATTAAATTGGAACAGGGCGTGTATTTAATTTTAAGTAGCTAACAACCAAAACAAAAAAGGGAACACAGCAAAGAAGACCACCAACAAAAGACAGCAAAAGCAAGGTTTGGGAATGCACTAGACACTACTTCCAAGAGAGGGGAAAATCTACCTGTCTTCTACATAAGGCTGCATCAGGCACCCCACCTTTAGTTTTGGATTATGTGAAAGTACACATCTGTATATATATATATATATGTATATTTAGGTCTAAAGTATAAGCATGTAACATATGTGCATGCACACATAGAGAAGCTCTGATGTCTGGCCTGCTTTTCCAAAAACCCCACTGGTCCTTATCACCACAGAAGTCACTAACTACTGTTCTTTGGCTGTGCTGAAAATTGACCTAGATGACCGGATTCAGCCACAGTAGCTCAAATGTTGGTGGCTAAACAGGAAGAAAATGTACTGGTTAACTCAAATAGGCTGATGAAAATATTTCAGGCATTAAAGTTACTATACACTAAAATACATACAAGGAAGGTGCTAATTATGAGTTTAAATAATACCCTTCAAATAAACTAGTATCAATTAATCTTGCATCTAGATGCATTGTGTGGTCCAAAACCAACCTCGACGGACATTAAGCAAATTGTCCGTTCATTTGTTTGGGAAGAGGGAACAACTTTCTCTTATTGCTGCCTTTAAAACTTCCTTTCCAATGAGGGGGAAAAGATATCCCAAAAAAATTCCAACTGCAACACACAATCCAATGTCAAACCAGTAGATTGATTTGTTTGCATTCACAAAGATAAAGTACTATTACTAGGTGAACTGCTGTCATGAGCACATACCAGGTTACAGCCCCCCTCTTCCACTACCCAAGTGCTAGAATTCCTGCAGGAGATACACATCAAACCCTTCCTAGCTAACTCCCATAGCTGATGTATAGAGAGTAACTAAGTTGACAATATAGATTTTTACAGGGACAACTAATTTAGTTTTGCAAGCTGTGCTCCCATTTATGCTTTAAAAGCAATAATCACTCAACTTTTCTCTCAATTTAAACAAAGTTCTTCACAATGTATTCAAATAGTCAACTAAATGAGGCTAGAAACGCTCATGCATCAAAGTCGCCTGAAGATGGATGATAATATTCAAATATCAAGTGTTGACATGGAAAAAAAGTTATTTGAAAAGGAGAAATGGCAGTTAATCCAAATCTGATAAACCAAGGCATGATCTAGGACATAGATTTTTACCACACACAAAAGGAAAGCTTTAAACTGATAAAGCCACATAATGCACACTCTTAAGACTATAAAAATAATGCATACAAATCCTGAAGCTGAAAGGTATCTACATGACAAAGAACAAGATCTGGGGATAGAATTACATTTCTTTCATTTCTTCTTTTGCAAGTATAATGAATTTCTGTAAAAGAAAAAAAGAAAAAAAGGAAAGAAAAAATGCTGAAAACATGAAGTTGTGAACCAGAGCCACCCTTTATTCTACGGTCTTTCAGGGAGGACCCATGCATAAATATGCTCCACAGGTCCAGTCCAAGAGGTTGAATGAATAAAACTACTCCCTGCATCATGTAACTCTGAAAATGGCAAACTTAAGCCCCACAGATAGCATACCCTTCATCATCTGTCACATCTTCTGTTTTTTACCAATAGGGTTTCACATCTTTCGTAACAGAAAGACTGTCTCTCCCAACACTTTTACAGCTTCCAACACTTGAAACCCAAACCCTTTAAACAATAGCCTCTCTATAAAGCACAACTGAGACTATGTTCACACCCCACAAGGCAGCTCAGGGAAAAAAAAACAAGCTACAACCAGCTTTGGTCAGCTCCAGCACCAGCAGAGATGTAGTGACATCACATGCAATCTCAGCAGAGAAGAAACAATTAACAGATCAAGTCTATCACCATTAAACAGCTGAAGTAGCTTACAGGCCTAAATTAATACCCTGTGTGGCACTACACCAGCCTCCACAAAAGCAGCAAGTTGCTTAGATATACCTCAGTGTTTGCTGCATAATCTAGCATACCTTCTTAGGTATTCTGGAGCCGTTACAACCTTTATTATTTTCAGAGCACATGCACAGAGCAACACCGATAGCAACCAAAAACCCATTTGCAAATTCTGAAAGATTACTAAACGAGCAGCCACACAAACGAGATAATCTCAAAACAACATATGCAACTTCTGAACCACTTACCTAAATGAATTTTTGCCTTGCACAGTATTGTGAAGCCAAACAGAAGAATGTAATTTGTATCCTCAGCTGAAGACTGCTGTTCTCTGGGGAGAAGGTATAGTTCAAAATACACAAAGATAAAGCTAACTTGGTTTTCTCGCACATCACTATGTAGAAACAATTTTATCATACGCCAAAAAAAAGCCAACATGCTGATTCCCAAGATACTTATGACATATGCTATGGTCACTGAAAGATTTCTCTAGATTTTACTATTAGAAATGCTCTGATGGCACAGGCCTCCAGACAAATTATGACAAACAGCTTCTCACCCATTCCCACAAATATCCAACTCTCCTTTCCCTATCCCATTAATTACCACCCCTCATTTCCAAGATGGCTCACCACTTCCTTTCCTCACTCATCATCACTGGCTCACAACTACAGACTCCATCCTTATCAGCCCAGAATACCTGCTTCTGTTGTCTACTCATTAATGTTTATGACAACAACATGCCTTCCCCCTCCCTCCACACGGACCTGCCTCCCATGCCTGCAAGGAATCCCATGCAAACGTTCACAGTTCTAATTCACTACTGTCCCTTATCTCTGAAGGGAAAGTAATGCCAACATCCGGAGCAACACCACACTCATCTCTGTATGCAGGGCTTAAGGCAACTCATTTCATGTACAAAATGCTTTAGGAGCAGTTCAAATACCCACACACAGGAAAGCTTACAGGCCTTGAAAATTGATACTGAAACATTCAAAAAGTATCAAAATGTGGTTCAGGTTATAAGGTGGCAACAGTGTTGCTAAATAGAAGTAGAGGGTCTTTTTACCTTTATGTATAAACAATGTAACCGTTTTGTTACCTTTAGCAGGCATACTACCAGCTAGATTAAGTAGAAGCATTTTCTTCTTCGTTAGAATTAAGCACAATATACTCTCACTAATCTACAAAATTCATAGATATGAAAACAGAATCCACACTTGCAGTAGCCTTATAACCTTTCAGGAGAAGCACTGTGTCTGTCCTCACACAAAGACTACAATTAATTTTGCCGTAAAATATTCTAAATCCCCCTAGCTTATCTATTTTCCCCTACCAAACCCAAACACATCAATGCATTTTAATCAAGGAAAGGTCAAGGTATCAGGCACAATGGCACCCTTCCTCAGGCTTCACAAATAGTTTCATATTATGACAATGCAGGTTAAAAAAAAAAAAAAAAAGAATCAAGATAAGATCCATTGGCGAGCTGGAAAGCTTCTTGTTATGTAAAATAAATCCCATCAAGAGAAAGAAAACTCTCCCAGACACCATATGCCTGTGTCCTAACATAACTGATAGTGTCTCACAGAAAGCAGTTTGCATGTCAGAGGCTTCCTTTTCATTATAAGTTTTCATGCTAGTACTTCTCAATCATAACTGTGATAGAATGGCAGAGTGCAACCTACTCCAGCCCACATATTTTGAATAACAACTCCCTCCTTCAAATGTTGCTTGACTTCTATCTTTCTCACAAAATTTGCTCACACAAGGTAAAAAACAACCAACCATACAGCAATGCTTATACTGATTCTCCAAGAGTGTGGTACCTCAAGTTATCTCATAAGGTGACAAACAAATAAAAGCAGAAAAACAAAAATTAGAAAAAAAAAACATACTCTCAATTATGATTTCCACTCTATGAAGCTAAAAATTAAGTCCTTATCACATTTTCCTTTCTACCTTCCTAAATCTTCATTGATAGGAAGTTATTATATATACCACCTCTTTCATCCACCACCTAAACATCCAGCAGTTACAAAATTTGTGCCTTTCTCCTCCGCTCATTCCTTACAACATGCAACTCAAACACTGCCACTCAACTATCCACAACACATTGTAAAATCTCTTCTGCACTTACGCTGTGCTAGCCCAAGAGCACAGCCATGGTTATTCTCACCACCATTACATGGAACAAGACACTTTCTCATGTAACAAAGTACATTGGTTAGAAGACCCTCTTAATTGACAGCACAGTTCAAAGGAGGAACTGCTTCTTAGATTGCCTGAATTTGGTTTGATGTGGGTTTACATTAGGTATGAGTTCTGCTAGCAGTTTAATGACCACACATCCCAGGGTAGGCTTGTGAGGTGCAGTTCAGAGCTCACTGTTAAGCCAATGTTAACCAGGACACCTGCAAGGAATTCCATCCACTTCCAGGACAGTCACAAGCAAAATAAGCAATTGTATCCAGAGACAAACCACAAGAACAACCCTTTCACACACTTCAGAACTACAGCATTAGAAGCCACATACCTGAAACACTTCCTTCAAACAACAACTCCCAACCAACTCACCACCAGCCCCCCACTAAAAGTAGTGGGGCAGGTTCCTGCCCCAGTTAAGACAGGTGATTCCCATCACCCCACCCAAGGCATATATGCCGTTCCTTCCCCACAGCAATCAACCTTCATCCATCCCCTGTTTCACCTGCTGTTGCTGCCCCTTTTGTTGGGACTGCTCCCAGGAGAAAGTTACAGAACATTCTAGCTAAAGCCTGTAAAATGCATTTTCCCTGTCTCTGTGCAAGTCCTGCAAGGGTCTCACCCTCCACCAACACAGCATACCTTCCATCTGAGAACCACTAATAAATTCCTAGCTGTCCCTACTTCTTCTCTCACTGCAGATCTTATCTCTGAATATGAGAATACATCTTTTCCTTCAATTGGAGATAGTCCAAACAAATTTGAAGACAGCTAAATTGTATTCCCCCTCTTTAAATCTTAACAGTTTTGTCACCAAGTTATTAATATTTTAAAATATTTCGGGTACAAAACCGAATATATCTAATAATTCACATACTGTATGTTGAATCCTATGGCAATGATGAAACTCAACCTATGTGAACTCTCACACTGAGCCAAAATCAGGACTTTTCTCTATTTACATTAACTGCAAGAAAAAATTCACTTCAGTTTTTAGTGTTGATGAAAATTAATGACTTTCATGCAGGTAATGAAGTGTACCTCTCCTGTCCAGTTTAGTTTCCTGAAAGAGTGGCAAATGCCTGTGCTTGAGAGTAAACTAAACAAGAAAAAAATCTGCACAGAAAGTAAAATGGATCACAGTTTGTTTTGTTTTTCTTTAAATACAGAAACGTAATGACTGGGCTTCTTTTCCAAGCAGACAGTCAGCTCTAAATATTTTTATCCAGCACAATCCATTTATTATTCCTTTTATTTTTCCTCTTTCTACAAACAGTCTCACATGTTCCTTTTTGAGACTTCAAAATAAAGACATTCATACTGCTAACTTAAGTCAGACAAAGTTCAAAAATAGTCTAAATGCAGAACATTAAGAACGGAAATCTAAATGTACATTAATTGCAATCAGTACTAACAAAAATCTTATCCTCAATAATCAAGAAAATTAAGAGTATGTATTTATTAAATCATGGTCAGAATCAGGAAATTAGGAGTGTGTTGCCTCTTCTATCTCCATTTACAACTGGAAAGGATAACAAGTGATTATTTGTTCAGATTTCTATTTTGCTCTAAAGTAGGCCAGCCAGCTCAGCACTTTTCTTAAGATCATGAATACTTGTCTGCCCTACATATGGTATAGGCTAGAACCAATCAGATGAGCTGAAATATACAACAAACCCAATTGTTTTCATGTCATTCATTTCCAGCTATGAAGAACTGCTCAAAGCAGGTACAAAAGGATCAGATTTTAAGTAGTTTGAAGATTTTCTTTATAACTTTCATAGTTTACTAAGGGGTTCAATGATTTTCTCATTACCGGATTAACAATCTAGATTCAATAATAATTTGTTATTCACTAATAACTCTTTAACAGCTTGTATTCTCCACTAGTTTTCATTTTAATTTTGTACATTGGTTATCTCACATAATAACAAGAAAACTCAGTATTGTCTGTATTCAATAGACTTTCACAGCACTAGGACATTCAGGATGCAAACATGCTCTGCAAGTAACCTTAAATCAAAACTTTTAAAAACATATGAAACAAAAGAATCCTTCGAATTCGAAGTGAAATAATTCTATATGCTCTCTCCTTCACACAAGCCATCCATTAGAGTTTTGTTGCTATTCAGAAAAAGAGAGGTTAAATAATAGAAGGCTATTTTCTTGAGTTCAACTCAAAATAGCAACATGTCTTTAAACAAAGTCAGTTATTTGGAAAATCCCAGTTGTGGAAAATGTTTTGCTTAAATTGATTTTAACTTCTTTTTCTTAAAGTTAACTAGTCTGATTTTCTAGAGCTGCTAAATACTCCTAGATCAAGTGGAGTAATTACATCGAAAATACCAGTTAACTCTGAAAACAGAAACTTTCACTTCTTCTACTTTTAAGATACAAATGTTGCCAAACCATTAGTAAGGCATTTCTGTCAGATTACACAACTCAAAACTATTGGTAGGCATCAGCAGCAAGGCAAAGACAAAACAAATAGAAAGTTACAAAGCAAGTTCATTTAAAATGAAGACAATGTGCTGAGTACTTGGATGTACAAGGCATAGCATTTTTGCAACAGAGGAGAAGCATACCTTTCATTGGCTGCAGAATCTTGATGTCAGATAGCAATATAATCCAAATGGGTCTCAGCAGCATTTTACACAATATCCTCAAATTTCGGCAAGAGGCTCCTCCACTTCTTCCAGAATTTAAGTTATGTATGAATCCAAATGGTTAAGACATTCAGCAGCTGTATGGTACAGTTTGTACTGTGTTAGCCACCCCTGAAGAATCCCAAGCTGTATTCCACCACTCGGAGAATAATGCAATATGGCACCTATCACACACTGATGTTTTGGCAACCATCCCATTTTCCCTGACGACCATGTTTTGACCTGTTTCAAATAAAAGGAAGAAGTGTTGGTTCAGCACAGTAACTCTGCCACGCTGCTCGGGGACTAACGTACAAATATTACATTCTTCCTAATAACTTCAAATACATATTTCTTCACAAATTTAGGCACATCCTAAACTCAAAGCCTGGTGACAGCACTTCGCTTTAAAAGCATCACCAGGCTGAAGTGTAACACAAGATGCTTTAAGAAAAAGGTTTTTGTATTTCTCTACACTTTTTACAGTCTTACATTACAGAAAGCATTGAAGTGACAGGAAAGGAAGGTAATATAAAGGCTTTTCAGCTGCCCTGGCAGGTATTTCAAAATTCATGAAAGAATAAGCTGATAAAAAAGCCCCAACTAACAAAAATAAAACTTTTCAAACCTTTTGAAGGAAACATATCAGGATGATGGATACAGTGATCTTTTCTTCCCCCTTTAGCCCTGGCTCATCATTCCCCCAAGGCATCTCCATCAGCAGATGTACTACTACAGCCAGGACTTCAGCAACAAGCATCATTGTTGACACTTGGCCCAGCAAGGAGCAAGCCAAAGGAACAAAACCCGTGCCTGTCTATACGGGTACTCCTGCTGTGCCGCTCCTTCAAAAGTTCCAACTGCAAATTTTTGCTTAGGTTGGGAAGGAGAATATGAGGAATGGAAAGAAAAGTTTGGGCATTCCACACTGGAGGGAATAACAATGTGAAGAACAGCGTCGAGTCTACCAAGCTGGAGAGGGGGAAAGGGAAAAGAACAAACTTCCACACCAAGGATGACAAAGAAGAACTACAAGAAACTCTTAGGGACTGGAAGATGCATGTGCACAGAGATAAAGAACAAGAAGAAAGCTTGATATTGATGGATGCACAAGTATTTTTGCTAGAAGCTCTGTCTGCATAACCGAGTAACATGCATGTAGGGCAGACCACAGAAGAAAAAACTTAGAAGAGGGAACAAGAAGAAGCTTCTATGTTTGCTTTACACCAAGAGAAACCTGATCATATTTACGCATGCATGAAAAGAAAGATCTTGGCAAAAGAGTTTTTCATGGGAAATGCAAGCAAGCATACAGGTAGAAGAATAGGTGGAAAGGGACCAGGAAAAAGGAGAATAAGTGACAATAGAAAGTGCAAAAGTAGAGAGCTCAGAAATTGTGAAACAGATCTAAGGTTGGAGAGGGACAGTTGGCAAATTAGGACAAGAAAATAAAACAGGAAAAGGAAAGTAGTGAACTGGGCTGAAAAAGGAAGAAAAGTGGCTGTTGTTACATAGCACAGAAAAATGGAAGGGGAAATAATAAGACACTAGATTAATCAAGATAATCAAGTGAAGTACAAAGAGCACTTAAGTTTTCTGAAGTTGTGATGCTCACTCTAGAAAGTGAGAATACCAAAAAGAATGGAACAAAACCCAAAGCAACTACTGCTCGTTCAAAGGGATGAAGTGGACGGAGCTGCGCAAGGGAGACCAAGCCTGGACTGACCCTTCCCACTCTCCTGCTCTGCTATGATCAATGCGTTCGGAAGAACAAAGTCCTCCCTCTAGTCTCTCCCTTCCTAAAATTTTCCTTCTGCACTTCTGCGCACCTTGCTCCCCTGGAATGGTCCCACAGAGCAATATGTGACCCTCTGTGGGGTGTCCCTGGTCTCCCGGCCCTGGCTGGCACCCAGCAGAGTACCCCTTTCGCCCTTACTGCGCCTTGCCCAGCCCCGCAGCACCCACTCCTTGGCCAGGGCCCCCAGTACCCCTTACAATCCCAAGAAGTTTTCCCTGTCTTCAGTTTTCCTCTGTCCCAACTCTCAAAAATACTGCCTGACGCAGAAAGCTCTTTGAGCCCACTTCCCTCCTCTCCCCCCCCCCCCCCCAAAAAAAAAAAAGAAAAAAGAAAAAGAAAAAAAATAAACCACTAAAACGAAATACAAAGCAAGCACAAGGAGGAGGCAAGACCCCCCTGAGAAGTTCCCCCCAGATTACATTACTGTAGCTGGGGCGGAATGATTGCCTTACCGTCCCCAAAATACCTGCATGTGCTCCGAGAAGTACAAAGAAAAGGCTCGCTGGCCCGTAGCCCCCCCACTCCCAGCCCAGAGGGCAGTTTGAGTAGAGGGGGGGGGGGGGGGGAACGAGGGAGCCGACGAAGAACAATAACTCCGAAGTCCGAACGTACCTTCGCCTTTCTTTAAACTCTGAAACCAGATTTCCTCACGAGCCTTGGCGGAGCCGCTCGCTTTAAAGCGGCGGGAGAGCTCGGAGAAAGTTGAGTAAATCTCTCTGGATAAAGTTGCAGAAAATGAGATAACCCGGGAGAGGAGGAGAGGGAGAGATGGAGAGTTCATCCGAGTTTCTCCTTTTGTTCAAGTTGCCCGAGCAGACAAAGAGCCGGCAGCGGCGGCAGGTCCCCCGCGGCCCGGCCCCCCCTCCTCTCCCGGGCGCAGCCGGGGTCCCGTACACCCCCCCCAACCCCCCCTTCCCGCAACTTTCCGCCTTCTCCATCCCTCCTCCTCAGCCCCGTCCCCGTCTGTGGCGCAAAACTTCCCTCGAACTGAACCTCCCGGAAAAAAAATAAAAAAAAAACCAACCAAACATTCACTGACACAGAGGTTTGATTACCATCAGCTGCAGAACTCACATTTCACTTCCAGGTACCCATGATATAAGAGCATGGCACTTGATTTTTCTGGTAGCATTGCACCTCACCACCACTTCCAGCTGCCAGAATGTTTCGAGGTTATGGTCATTTCTGAGCACAATCCACAATCGATTTTGAACAACAGAAGTATTATTGCAAGCAAGTATAACACTACGCATTAAATATACCCTCCCTCAGCATTTCACAGCATAATCTGCTTGTTCTGGTATGAAATACGCTTGGGTTTTTTTTTTTGTTTGTTTGTTTTATATCAGCTTTACAGTGCGTCCTTCAACAAAGGAGCTGTGAAAGCTATGATTAAGAGCATTCCAGTAATTATTTAACTCCACTGAAGATCATGAAGAAATAATGCCACTGAGAATGAATACCAAGTAGAATTTTCAAGTTCTTAAAAATATTCAGGTTAATTTTCTATTAATGACTAAACACATTTTGTAGGTCTAAGGCATTGCCTGCCCCTTTTTATTAGAAAAATAATTTTAGAAAAATAATATTTTAGAAAAAAATATATATAGATACAGATTCTTTGAATGAAACCACAACAAATCTAATTTCAAACACCTGATAAAGCAGCA
>JBCJKH010016770.1:10941-25044 GCA_039877255.1 Loriculus beryllinus
TATCTCTGGGTTCTGCAGATTAACTTCTCTGCTGTTAGACAATAAATTTATTACACATACTTTTCTTATACAGCCACTTATACAGTCATTAGCAGTCATTACCCAGTCATTAGCAGGTCTGTCCCGGCTCCCAAAACCTGTGATGCGGTGAAAACCCGGGCTCACCCGATCTGTCCTTAGCTTGCTCTACCTGCTTGTACACTGGAAGTACAATAAGCATAGCAAGCAGTAACATTGTTAAGTAAGCAGCTTGACCTACCCTCCTGTACATCGCATCAAAATCAGAGGTTTCGAAAACCAGCCACTGTTTCCAATAAGATCCTTAAGAGATCTTGGCATTTGGTACTTCAGAAAATCAGGAACTTGAACATGGGGCTTTGGTGAGGCAGAAGTTCTACAGAGGTTCTTGAACAGCACCTTTGAACTCGTTATAGTTAATTTTTCTAGGGGGAATTTTGCTCTCAGTATGTAGTAATTAGATTCTTATTGCTAGCATGTGTATAAAAATCTATTACAGATCAATGCACGGGGAAGAGTTTCACTCCCTGCACGTGATGAATCTTAATTGCAATCTCTGAGTCTGGGTTCTCCCCACAGGAGAGCTGTGATCAGTCATTTAGACTGGAGGAAGGAACACTTTTCTGAATGGGTTTCATGGCGACAAAATCTTTCTGAATTCAGTCAATAACACTGCCACATTCCAGCCTAAAGGAACACAAGTTTATATAAACAAGATGACACGTTTAAGACGAGGTTATTCAGTTGTAAGGGAACACAGGTCATTGTGCATGACAGTTACTCTTTACTTTGCATCTTCAAAGTACTTCAGAAGCAAACTAATTAATCCTCCAAGTAATCAATGCTAATTATTTAGTACATGATAATTATGGTACTCTACTGCTTTAACCTACTTAGTTGTAAATGTTTGCATGATATACTATAATGTTTTATATGCAACTGCCACGGTCTGCTGGGTTACAATGCAGATCTTACGATGTTTATCCCAGAATGGTCTGCTTTGGTATTTATAGGACAGATCACAGCTTCTAACTGATAATCAGCACACAGAGGCTGAAGTGCTAACTTCACATCAGGATTCATGTCAGCATATGATTGCCCTTTCACTGACTGGAATCCAGAGCAAAGAATAAAGTGTTTAATCCTTCCTACACCATGAGTGGAAACAGAGAGGACTTCAAAACTAGGGGCTTGAGCAAAGTGTGATAATGCACACTCAGGGCACAACACAGCCCTGTACTTTATTGTTAACAAATGCTGTGCAGGACATAAACCAGCTTTAGGACCCAAGGACATGTATTCACGTAAGCCTTCTTTCTCTTTCTTAAATCCAAACAGGTCAATTGACTCTAGTTGGTTCATAAGTGAAGAAAAGCCAGGAATAGGTATGAACAGTCATCTGAGACCGAGAAGCAGCCAGAGCATCCTGTGCTGCATAAGGGAGAGCACTCTTTGGGGTGATTGGAGATACAGGCTACAACCCACTCAGCAAAGGGGAATCAAACTGGGTCTCCTATATGTCCCACATGCAGCAGGAATGCTCTTGGCTCTGCACCTCCCAGGCATGCTTCTGGCAAGGCTTTTCCAACAGATTTCATCAGGAGCTTCCTATGGCTGAGGTGGACACCAGAATGCCTGGTTGATGAAATCCAGAAAGGCTTAGGAATGAGGAAGGCACTGAGCTGCTCAGCTCTGCCAGGACTGAAGAATGTCCAAGTGTGTGATGGAGCCATAGACATCTTTTTGCTTTTGACTACTGCTCTGGTAGTAAACAGCTTTGAGTCGTCTGAACATCAGCAGTGCTTCAACAGCCTGACAAAGCCAAGCTGGAGCTTTAAAATGTGTTTCAAGTAAGAAACTGTGCCAGAAGTTAGTTCCAAGGGCTCTGTGCTTTGTTCTCCACCACCAGTAACTCTACATCAAATCCAATAGACTTGAAAAACAAATGACTTCCCTAAATGTCTACTCTAGCACACAGAATACCCAAGATCTGAAAGCCAACCCCTGCTCATCGTACTTCTTGCATCACTACAAATGATAATTTGGCAGTCCAAATCAGAAATTGCAGTTTTTGATGGAATGGAATTCAGCTCAGCTCTCTGCACCACCACTGCTTTAGTATCGACTATAATGAAAAGCTGGATTCCCACTGCAAATCAAACATAAAAAGTCAAAGACCACCAGGCTTTTTTTTTTTCTTAGCACACACACACACACACACACACACACACACATATTTTGAGCATTCCTCTTTGAACACAGACTTTCACCATTTAACTTACTCCTACATAAAAGATGTGTCATGAAACTAAATTAATGTGAAGCTGAAACCAAAACTGGTGCTTTCTAGAGGTATATACAAGAGTACACAAGGGATTGATTCACTGAGTTCACAGTTAGGTACCACAATACTTCTCTTTCACACATTACAGCCTTCTCGGTCCAGAAAAGCCCATTTTAACTAAAACCTGTACTCTAGCCTCCTGGTTAGCACTAGCTGATTTTCATACACTAATTCCAGCTTCACAGTGCAACAGCTGGGTTTGAACAAAACATTTTCTTTCAGAAATAACCACTCTTGATTTCTCTGTTTCCCAGTGATGAAAAAGTACAGAACTCTCTGCAAACTGCTCCCATTTTTAATTATCTTCACCATTTAGAATAACATTCTCAAAATTCTCTCTTTACTTTAAGCCTTTTGTTTTTCCTGTAGTTTTCTGCCTGACTTAAAAGGCTTTTCTTACCACCTTTGTGAATAATTACATCACTGTTCTTTAAGTCTTTAGAAATAGAGTCCTGTATCAGTTTGATTCTTTTGCCAGAGATCAGACTGTGAGATGACTGTCCTTTAACTTAAACCAACTGTCCAGCTTGATCCTACTCCTTGAAATGTCTGTGCTTTTCCAGTATGTATAGAAAAACCAGTATTAACAATCCAGAAAGCAATTTTGCTAGCTGTTCTAAAACTTATCTGAAAAATGTTAGCATTCAAGAAGTTTCATTTATATAGTTATTCTTGTAAGTGAAAGCACAGCATTACTACTTATCAATATATGTGTAGTATTGCATGTATATAAGATCTGTAACAGTATTCAGAATTTGCACTGTGGAGATCAATGGGACTTCTGCAGCCACCTAGGCTTAGTGTAGATAAGTGACGCATATTTATTAACCAGAAACAAGGCTTTTGGGTGATTTTTTTATTACTGTTTTTTGTTAAATGTCCTATTCAGTAATTTTTAACACTTATCAGCACATCTGCAATACGCTGTGTTACCTGGAGCTGGACTCTGTCAGAGAAGTTTTAGATCACTCTAGTAGCTTTTAAGAGGCCCTGTTAATTACAGTTCTAGTCAAGTGATAAAACTAAATTTGAGGTCAAAAGAACCATCAGATGTCTCCTGGTAATTATTTCCTCAAGCTCATGTTCAGCTTTCCTCAGTACCCTTTGAAAATCTGGAAAAGTTCTCTTTGCCTGCCTACTTGAAAACACAGCTCAATTAATTCAACTGAAGTGAAATGTAAAGTGAAATTCTAATTTGATTCCAGTGAGATTCTATAAGCCAAGAATTTAAACCATACTTATCCTCTAGATGTGTTCCACAAAGCAGCATACAGTTACATTGACGTGTTGGCCTGAATACTGAGTTCTCCAATAAGCTGCTGCATTGAGGAGAAATTGGCATTCAAAGCACACCTAAAATTCCAGACCCCTGATTCTAAGCATTCTTCTGGACTTTTTCAGACTATCTCCTCATTAGAGGAGTGTAGAGACTGTACCATGTATTTTCAATTTCTCTACTTATGAAAGATTACAGGGAAACTTGGTTTTCCTCCACACCTGGGACTGATATTTGAACAAAGTGGTCATTAATGAGATGACCAGACCACATGAAAGCAGCTGAAAGAGCCAGCAAAATAAGCAAAGAATTTGCCTTTAAAGAAACAAAAGTTATTTCCCAGAGTTCATACTTCCATATACTGGGAGAGAGTTTTTCTTCAAGGTACACTTATGGAAAAAACCTGCTGAATCTAATCCTGATGAATCCAGTTGGATGATACACATTTTTAATAGTGTTCTATAGTCATTCCTTTAAACAAAACCCAAAAAAATCCATTTATATTTTACACGTAACACTGAGTTTTTACACAAGCTTTATTCTTGCTATTTTAGGGTTTCCCATTGGTTAGTTCACTTCTGTTGGATGCTTAGATAGCAGTGGGAAGCTGAGAGAACATTATCTAGCAAAAAAATTGAGACAAAACAATACAAAATCCTATTTTCTTTGCCACAACAGGATTAAAGCCATTGTGTTAATTCTGTATAATATATGGAAGAGTTTTCAGCAGGCATTTTCTTCTACAGGCACAGCAAAATGTGGTCCCTGAATTTTACTTCCCACACAGGCATTGTTTCTATCAAAAAACCATTTTATTTTTCCTCAGTTCTAAAAGTAGTTTCTAAAAGTTTCTTACAGTCCTTAAAACAGTTTCATCCTCTTCTTCCCCGGGTATATGCTATAATCTAGCTTCACCCCTAGTACCTCAAATGCTGGAGCCTCTTGCCTTTGCCACTTATTTTCCTTATTTTGTTCAAATTCAGCTCTTCCATTCCCACTGAATCATCCCTTCACCTTGACTTGTCTGAGTGTCTTCAGTGTTTTCTGACACCTCCACTATTAAACTACTCATATGTATCTGAAAAGTTACATGTAGGCCTAATGTCTTAAACATCTCAGCTATCATGTCTTACTGCCATCCTCCATCTTATCTCTATAGTCCTTTCCTCTCCCATCTGCCATTCTTATGTGCTTCCCTACACTTGAACTATCAACTATTTTCCTAGAAAAAGTACTTCCATCTTTGTTCTTCCAAGACAATCATCATGTACACCTTTTAAATTTCCTACTGTAGAAATTCCCTCAACAGATAGCAAGAAGTACTTATTTATTTTTTTATTTATTCCTGTGCCTCACCTCAAAAGGCATAAATCAAACTGTATAACCTCTTTACTCTGGAAAGATTATCTTCTTTTGAGACTAGTTTTGTCTTCTCCATAATCTGCTCCCATGTTCTCTTCCCATTCTCTATGTAGTAAGTTTATAAACATGAGCCTAATATTCTTAAATATATGGGGTGAAAAACACTTTTTTAACCTCAGAATATATGCTGAGAAATATGGGTGTTTATGAACAAAATACTAGCTGCGAGTCAGGATTATTTGGCTCTTTCAAGTTTCAAGTTCTTATTATAATTCATTGCAATATTAGAGCCCTTCAAAATAAGTAAAAGAATTTTATAGTACAGAGAAACTGTAGGTAAGTTTTTCTCCCATTTCTTACCATAAAGTTTCTTCAGCTTCACTATTACCTATTTCAAAGAGGAAGAAAACATGAAACACAAGCTGAGTTTTACAGAAATTCATACAATTGTAACATCACCAAGATGAGATGCTTTGCTTACATGGCACAAATGAAGCTTTCACTCTTTTAATGCCAAGGGAAAGTTACAGTTCTGTAGAAATCTGAAAAGAATTTGACAGTGCAACAAGAAGAATGCCGACCACACATTTGAACTGCTCGATATAGCTGCTGTTTCATAATAAATATTATGTCAAAATCACCTTGCATCCAACATATGGATACCTCAGCTGAGGTATGAAAGCAGTAAAAAAAAGAACAAAAGCCCCCATAATCTTGAATTGCTTTCATTAGGAAAGCTTCCAGTTCACATTCCTAAGATATGAGCATTAAGGTCAAGAAAGTACCTTGCAGATGTGGACGTGTGGCTGTAAATGCACAGATTATATATGGCTTTACCTGCCACAATAGATTTCTCTGATCACTCCAATGACTGCAGTATAGAGTCCTTGTGTCCAACAGTCTCTTTGTGGCCAGTGGAATTTCTTCATTAAAAATATCAGATTTTTTAGAAAGCTCATTGCTTCAGTGATTCTGCTGAGCTGACCTCAGCACCATGGTCCTCCACACCGAGCATTACGATTTGTAACAAATTACTTGGACAAGTCAAGGCCTTTCAATTAGGTTACTAAAATGAACAAACTGAAATGAAACAATTTTCCTTACATGCAGATAGCTTTTTTCCTAGTGTAGAGAGCCTTAATCAACGTGCTCCTTCCAATCTTTCATAACCACACTTATTAATAATCAGTGCCACTCTGAAGGGCCAGTAAAACAGAAGGTATTTTTGTAAACCCGGCTCTGTAGCTGGTTGTTTTTCACCCTCTGCCATGTGCAGAAACACATTGCAAATCACTGTCTCTCTTTGCCACCTAGCGGAAAGCTTGATTTTACAATCGTCTCTGAGCTACTTGCTTTGATAAAGATGAACATTGCGTCCTTCATCAGAAGAAAACTTGTTAAGGGTCTCTGCTGGGTGCTCTAGAAGTGTGGTCAAGGTATGAAGTACACCTAGGGTCTAAATTACAGGGGAAGTTACACAAAGAAGGCTTTGAGGTATTGCATTGCTGCTCCAAGGGTAAATGCAGCTTTCGAAATAAATCAGTGTTTCTCAAAGCCTTACATAGTGTGTAGTATCAAAGTGCAGTTCAGTTGTGAAAGAACCAGCAGATCTGGCATGCTTATTTACATTGTTAGTATAGGTTTGCTTGCACATTCCACTGTTCTGACCTTATTTATAAGTATTGTCAGGTCTGTCTTTCCTGAAATTCTATTTGCTTGCAAAAATCAATATGGATGAAAATGAGCAAAATTGTTAAAACTTGCTTAGAATTTCTCAGACTTACTATGGAAATTATGATGCTTTCTTATCTCTGGATTTAGAGAAATCAAAACCTAACTCAGGCCTTCCCATGTACCCATTAATTAAAGTCTGCTTTCCAACTGGGCCTACACTAGACATCAAATCCTAGCAAACAGTAAGACCTCCAGTGCTGAGCAGTTACATTGCCTGTTTGTGCTTTGCTGAGGTACAAGTTAGCCAAGCCAATGATCTGGAATTAAATTGCTTACAAATGGCCCAACATTAAACCCCCTAAACCTATGCCATCAGTGTCCAAGACTTTTTTTCTTTTTCTTTTTTTCTTTTTCCTTTTTTTTTTTTTTTTGCCTTATCTTTTGAATTATTTCACACAGATTTGATCTTTAAGACACGTTATTAAATCATTGCTGAGCTGAAAACACAGACTGTTAACAGCTGAGCATTCTCTGCTTCTGGATGGACTAAATGCACAGCACTAAGTAAGGTAAGGACACAGACTTGTGATGCTTGACTGCAGAGGTTCACCTGGCAGCTCAACTCCAGAAGCTGGCTTCAATATTGCTTCAAGACATATCTGTGAGGACTTGCCCAGTACAGAAGTGTGAATACAGTGAATATGAGAATATTGTTCCTTGTGAGCTATACATTCAGAATTATGAAGGATCAAATGAGTCATAAGATGCTTTAGGGGCCAAAGTATATAACTACTAGAAGAGACTGACTTGAGGGATAAAAAAAAAATGCGTTATCAGGAATTTGTATTACTAATTGCAACTAGTACATCAATCTCCAGCAGCTTTAAAGACTGACAGAAAATCTCAAGTATATGTAATGATTAAAACTGGTTTGGGAAAAGTTCACAGACACATGCCAAATAAAAGCAAGCACCTACTGCCAAGTGGTGAATATTCACAAGAGCCTGAGTGAAATGCTCTACATATCTTTACTCTCTACCATTCAGAATGGGTGTCAGAACAAATATGTTACCAGTCTTCCTAAATCAAGTCAATAGAGTCTGGCATGTTCTATAAGATGTTCTCAAATCTGCTGTGCATTATTATTACAGCAAGCAGGATAACACAGCATGCTCATCTGCAGCTAACATGAAGTATAATGACATTTTTCAGGCTATTACACAGAAAGAAAATCATCCATGTCCTCATGTCCCCCTCCTACAGAATACATTTATTTCTACAGAAATATCTTCTCCAAATTTCCATCTTGACTTTAAATCCTTCTGATGCTGTATTTCTTCTAGAAGAGGGAATCAAGCAACCAATTCTCAAGAGTCAATTTAAGAGATGGAAACGGTGATTCATCACTTTGGTGATTTCATCACTTTGTCAGCTCTTTATCAGCTCTTTGGTTTGGTACTTTTCCAATATTCCAGTGAAGTTGAAGACAAGGGAAACCAAAGAAAGTCCCTAATCCTGTTTCAGAATATCATAGTTATTCTCAGCTTGGCATTCAGTGAAATATTACTGGCATGAATTCATTGCCTGAAGATGCAAACGGAAGTTGGTCAAGGAAGACCCAGTCTGGATTTGTTGAAGCACTGCTTTGATAAAAAGGCTGAAAATGCATTCGATTCATCTTTCACTTCCCCAGTGTCAATTCAAATCCATTATACAAGGGGAAGTGATTAGGAAAAAAAAGGCCTAACAGCTTTCAGTGTTTCTGCTGAGCTTAAGAAACATCTATGTTCTGCTGAACGGTACCAACTTTTAGAGCTTTGCCATCCACTGAAGGCTGTTTTGAAAGCATTTGACATCTCTAATAATTCCTTCTTCCCAGGCTTGTTTCCATTCTTCAGGCAAATATTCATATTTAGATTACACAAATCATACAATATAATAATCAATGTGATTTTTTAAAATGCTAAGCAAATAGCTCCCTCGATCTCTGCAATATTGCCCAGTACCATTACTAAGAGTTGTGACATCTTCCAGTTACACAGAATACGTTCTAAAGAAAACAAGGTCATAAAGGAAGGATACAGTTACTGTGATTTATGGTGCACTCACCCAAATCATATCAAGTCAAGTATGAGAGTTAAACATGACACATACCGTGAGAAGTGCTGGACTGGCATAACATGAGTAGGTAAGGCCAAACAGGCTAAACCTACATCTGCACGATAAGGGCTTCTGTTGTTACCAGTAATGTAAATATAATTTGGTGATATTATGAAACTCCAAGAAGTCATCATCTTTTCCTTCTTCCACATTTTCCCAGACAAGCAAACTGAGGTTTTATGTGCATACCTCACTAAACAATTTCTCCTTATCAATCACAATTTCTATATAATTCTCTTAAACTTTTTTAAGGCAATTCTGACACCACACATGGCAACTTGATATGCAGCCCTCAGTGAAAAGGCTCCAAGATTCACTGGATGAAATGGCAGCTGCAGGCAGTTAGACTAAGACCTAACAAAATAACAATAAATTGGTGAAGGAAGTCCTGAAGTTCTTGATGTTCCACAGTTCCTTATCAGTGGTGTCCAGCGTGCTGACCCTCAAAGACTTCCTTGCTTAAACACAGCATGTTACAAGTTCCCGTAAGAAAACAAAATGTTATTCTCATAGCTGCATTTCTAATCTCTCTCAGCTTACTTTCTGTACTGGACATCCTGGAGTTCCTTACCAGCTGAATAATGCAGTTGGAGAAAACACCACAACTCCACAAGTTTACCATCTTTTACCTCACTATGAGAGATCATAGTTTAAGCTTTCAGTTTAGTTTCCAAACTATTCAAAGGGCTGGAGTGGAACTCATTGCAACCCACTGAAGCTAAAGCAATAAGAGAATACTTCTTCCAAAAGGCAAGCCTTACACATGTGAGCGTCCTACAGCCATCCAGAATACAACATGGAAGTGACAAGCTGCTAAACTCATCTTGAAATGCGCTAATGTAAAAATATCGAGAAATATTAAGAATGTAAAGAAAATAGATTGGATGAATAAATGTAGTTAATAAAATGAGCATTTCATCAGATGAAGATGTGCAATTCAATGGCACATCCCTCTCTTAGGGATAAAATTCAAATGGATTTTCAAGTATTGATAAATTGTATTCAATTAATAATTGCTGATAGATTTGTCCACAGAACATTATAAAAAAAATCAGCATCAGTGCAGAACATACAACCACAACACTGGAGAATTTTAGGGTCAATGTTAACACTGTCAGAAAAGAACTATTCTTACTGATGTCTGTAATTGAGAAGATATGTAAGCATGGACAGCTAACCCAGAGCCTTAGAAAAGCTTTAACACTACAACTTCTTGTACCATTTCTTTTTTTTTTTTTTTTTTTCCTAATTTTTATTCTTATGGCTATTTCTGTGTTTTGGAATTAAACTGCTCCTTTTCCCATGTATTTCAACATCTCTCTCAATTCAGTACCCTGAAATTGTTACTCATTCAGATACTCAGAAGATCTGGTAGGTATCACCATTTACACAAAAAAAACAATCTGTGAGGAAGCAATATGTGCTACACACTTTACAAAAATTTCCCTGACACACAGCTAGCACTATATAGAAACAGAGCTCCTATGGTAAACCATAAAGCACCATTTTCCCATGTTGGAGATTCTGGGGACCCCAAGAGCATAATACTGCAAGTACAATTTAGGACAGGTCAGACAAAAGGTCATCATGAGAGAAGGTTTGGACAGCATCTCCCCTGCTGCTCCCCTGTTCTCTCCCAAGTGACTGGAGGAACTCAAGGAGTATATACTGGTTCAGAAAAAAAAAGGAAGAGGTGAGGAAAAACAATCTGGTCAACGTTAATGAAGCCAGATATCCATCCTTGGGAGGGATGGACTCCTCAAGTAGCTTGCTAACTGGTAAGGAATCACACAATAAATAACACAACAAAATGGAGAGATGGCTCTTGATGGGTCTACACCAGTGGCACACCCAGAACTAGTTTAGCTCAGAGTGGAGAGTTGGAACCGATCAGACTGTCAGCTTTTAGTCAGAAAGGACTGTTCTTTGAGTAAAGACAGCTTCTTAGCCAGAGCTCTCAGTCTTTAATATTAATCATTTCACCAGTATATTTATAGAGTCTGCACTTACATTTCCCTTTCTACCCATACAACCGTTGGATAATCAAGAGATGACATTGCAGACTTTCAAGCCTTATGTCCACAGTAAACACTAACCAGGGAAGCTGTAAACATGCATTCAAAATTACTGTAAGCATTAGCATACTAAACAGATAAGCAGACAGGAACTACAAAGAGGTTATATTTCATGCTAGTATGGTATAATTGAGAAATAATTGTACTTACAGAATTATACTCACAAAGTATTAATGACAAATAACCACAGATGGCTAAATGAGAAGTTAGCAAGTACATTATTGATGAAGAACATGGGTAAATTATTGGCCAAGGAAAATACAAATAAAAAGTTGCAACCAACTGGCCACTACATTTGTACATAACATTATTAACTGAAACTGTTTACCATCAGAAGGAAGGAGCAGACATGGAGGGCAACTGCATTTGATAATGATACTCCTAGAGAAAGGAACAGTCAATATAAAGTAGGAGGACAATATAATTTGGAGTGGCTTACACTGACTTGAAGAACAGGCACATTGAGCATTTCAGCATTTGAACTGGAAGGTAATGAGCCTTCTGGGGAAAAATTGGATGGAAAATTTGTTCTTAAAGGCCATCTGTTGCTAAAGTCTGGTCAGGAGCAGAACATAGCATGGTGGTGGATAGAACTATATACTCTTGGCATTGTGCTTTGAGACTGCTGAAAGGAAAATCAAAAGAATGCAAGATCAAATTCAGAAAGTATTGAAACAAATTCAGTTGTGGTGCAAGAAGGTGAGACTCCCACAAGAAGTGGTTCTCTGGTAAAACATGACATGCTCTGGTTAAATACAGACCAGGAAGAATTTCAGGACATGTGAGAGTCTGTAATGTTACAGAAATTTCTGGCATGTGTCTACATGAGGACTGTTGTTTTCTGCATTTAACTCACAATTCATCAACATTTCATGAGATGTCTTGGCTGGCCTAGGCTATGTCATTTGTTACTTCGCAGATCACATCACTTATTCAGGGACTCCCATTCTCTAAGCAGAACATCATGTTGGGAATAATTATGTTTTTTTTCCACAAACAAGCCTTTAATGTGCTCTGTGTAATTCCAAAACTGTTTCCATGATTGTTGATACCACTGGGCTTACTCACTAGAATACTTAATGAAAACAACTAAAAAAAAGGATGCTATCTCTATTAACTATCAAAGAGCCATCATAAAGAAAAGTAACATCAGAACTTCCCACAAGGATCACAGTATTCTATCAACTTCAGGATTTTATACCTTATCTTTGTGTTCGTATTTCCTATCAGCAATATGAGCACATTGCCAACAGTAATTAGATTTTTATCTACCATTGGCTCCATAGAATGCTCCTATTTAATTTAACAGAGCCTGTGGTCATTAAAACCCCACAGAAGTCTCCTGGCCTTGTTCTGCATTTTCCTCAGTGTAATATGTTTTTAATATCTGAACAGAAAGACATTAAACTGAAAATGCAATTATAAAAAAAAATAAATAAAAATCAGAGTTCTCACAGATGATGGTTTCCAAGTTTTCTTGTTACTTAGGTTAATTTTCATCCTGCTTTAGGTAAAAAGATATTGCGCTGCACAATTTGTGAATATCCACACAAAGTAACATCAAAGAAACAGTTGAGATTTCCTTTTGATATAAGATTTCCTTCACTTTAAGTAATAAAAATACTACACTTGGCACAATGCATCATACTTTGGAGAGCTCCGAGTGTCTCACAGCAATAAAAGGTATTATATATTCTCTCATGAGGAATGGCATGCATGAAGTTGATAATGTAATAGCAGTTCCTGAACTCAGAAATAAATCCCAATATATAAGCTCTCAAGACAAAGTGGTATCTTTTCCATGTGTCCCTATACTGAATAATATAAAATGTGATTCTATCATTTAAATAATAATTACTGTAGACAAAAGGCAAACCCTTTTTTGAGACATCTTTTCTATTATTCAAATAGAGATTATAGAAATCTAAAATTAAAAAATATGAGGCTGATCAACTCAGGATAAATGTCTATGTCCCTTCTGCTTCCCTTTATCAAGAATTACACCATAAGGCAAACAATACATTTATTAGAAGTTTTTCACAGCAAACACAATATAACATTTTCTATTTAGAACTGTAGACACTGGAAGTGTTCCACAGAAATATTGTGGATTGTAGACTCAGTTAGTTTGATGTTTTCAGCGATTACTGAAATAGAAATACATTAAAATCCAAAACTTTCTGCTTAAGCCAACCTGAAGGAAGCTCAGAGTACAGCAGTTGTAACTTGGACTAGATCTACCTAGCTGAAAGATATTTAAAAACTGGTATAGATAATGTTTAGCTATTGATTAAAACCAACCAACCATGCAAAGAGAAGTAATGTTTAGAGGAAGCTTTTACCCTTGGGCAAATTAGCACTATAGGTTTTCAACTACAAATTTTTTCCCTATCCCATCTATATTTTTGTCACACAGTTAATCCAAACTGCTTTTTGTCCATGTGTAGTATTCACCTCAAGAAACCACAAAGAAGATGTAAAGAATTTTCTATTCAGCTTCTTTCGTCTTAACCCTGGAGGTATAAAATGAGCACAACAGACATTTAACATTAACAAAAGAATATTCTCTAATTCACCCACCTATCTTACCAGATTGTTTTACTAATGACAAGAGGAGGTTTTCCCCTGCTACCTCTCATTCTTACCCTAATTTAAATGTACTGGAAGTGAGCAAGTCAGATTTCTCAGTAGCCTTCTGTTTCATTATTAAGACTATATATATATATATATATATATATATATGTATGTATACACATATATATAATTTTTTAAATCATTATCAGACATGGATTCCTAAATTCTCTTTTATATCCACATGCAACTTCCTTCCTCTCCTCCACTCTCCCAGTTTCATTCCTTATGTGGTTTCTACTTAATATTCAGAGACACAACTCAGTTTCACACATTTGTCATGAGTGTGCTAATTGCAAATGTACAAGAAAACTGAGAAACTGAAACTTGTGATCTCTTTGTATGATCCTGAATGGGATTACTTGCAAATACTAGTCTTGTGCTCTCTGCTTTTTCTTTTTTTCATTTTTTTTATACACATACACAGCATCACATTTGTTTTCATTGACTGGTTGGTACAGTGTGTTTACATACCATTAATATCTATTAAAGATGACCTTGGAGTAAACATGATTATTTGCCAATTAAAAAGGTTGCAGGTTTACTTTGAGGTGAAGGATGCA
>JBCJKH010016774.1:0-16268 GCA_039877255.1 Loriculus beryllinus
TGAGGCACTGGAATGGGTTGCCCAAGGAAGTTGTGAATGCTCCATCCCTGGCAGTGTTCAAGGCCAGGTTGGACAGAACCTTGGGTGACATGGTCTAGTGTGAAGCATCCCTGCTTATGACAGGGGTGTTGGAACTAGATGACCTTAATTTCATTTCCAACCCAAACCTTCCTACGATTCTATGATCTAAAGTTGCTCCTCTCCTGAACAAGGTACACGTAGCTTAACATAAACATAAATGTAAACCACAATATAACATAAACACACACAATGTAAACACCAATGTAGCTCAAGCTTTCACCACATGATGAAGCCCAAGCTAAACTTTTAATCTCTTGCTGAATGCAGACTTAAGCACTTGTGTAATTAGAAATGGCTAAGTAGTTGGCTGAATTGCAGACCAACTTCTAACATATACTTGTCCTAAAAACAGCAAAAATCTTTCCTTTTATTTTTAATGAAGACTGGGAAATGTATTTGTAGAATGTCCACCTGGTTTCATTCCCATGTTGACATCATCAAGCAGTGAGCTCACGTTTGCTGTGCTGTAGGGCTGCCCTGTTTCTTTCTCATGGTCTTTCATACAGGCTGAAAACAATATCCCTCCTACAACGCCTGTGATTACACGTGAAATAAATGTGGTTTTACGGATTTGGAGACATTCTCTAAATTCTTTAAGTTCTCTAAAAATAACTCTATTCTGAAGTCAGTCTGGGTCACAGCGATTTTAAGTAAAAAAATAATAATGTTCTATAAAATACATGCAAAAAGGAAAATAATTTGAAAAATTTGAAGCAGATGTACATAAAATAAAATTCTTTCATAGTGGCAGACAAACGTACCGTAAAATGATCTTGAAAAGAGTCAGAGTCTGATTTAAAACCACAAGAGAACTGAGGTCCAGCATCCTGGGGTGAGAAAGCACCTACCTCATTCTCTGATCGTCTGGGGGAGTCATTTCCAAGTCATGGGTAGGTCCGTTCAGACCAATCACATGCAAAGATATAGTCGGATTTTCCATTCCAGCCTGGATTTTAAAATAAGTATAAGAATAATTTATCATATCTTGCACAACACTGAATGGTTTTGATTTATTATACCTCCATAGATTATAAGATGATTCCATTGTATGGGGTTACACACTGGACTGCTGTAGCTGTTCACAGAGAAACTGAAACTGTAGTGATGTAGTGGCTTGGAAGTGAGGAAAGGCAGGCAAGCACAACCAAGGGGTAATTTTACTTAGGACACCTTTAGTTCTTTACCTTGGTAAAAAATACCACGGTGACTGAAAATACCTCTATTTTAATGTATCTTTTCATAAAAGGTTGTTTAACAGGGTGATGGTAAATATAATAAAATACTGATTCATTTTGTGTTGCAGGAAAGGGAACGCCTTAGTGAATAATTTGTTACTTTCTACAAAACCTACATGTATGTAGGTACCTCTCCTGTTAAATTATGGTTCAATTTGGAACAACGTGTGAGGTCTTAGGTAACCAGTACATAAAGCAAGACACCCAGAAGAAATGATTGCAGCACAGCACACTCCTGTACTGTCTTATAATAGAGAATTACAACAGAACAGCAGCAGTGTGTCAATACTGGGAGAGAGAACAATTTGTTTTATTTTTCCTTACCTTTGGATAATGATACGTTTTAACAGTAGGGTAAAGTTTGCCCGTGTATACCGGGATCTCCATAGTAGGGACTCTGGAGGCATTAATTGTTGCATACGCTAACCTGGTGCCATCGGGAGACCACCAGTGAGCAATGTGGGTCTTTAAGATCTCCTCTAATTAAGAAAAAAAAAAAAAAAAAGAAAGGAAAGAACTGGAAAAAAGGCTATTAGATGTAAATTACTAATTAGTAATAAATGAAACTGTAGATATGGAAATCCCAGCCTAATCACAGCACGGGGAGGATGCCACAGGAATACCAATTAAAAACACTCATTAAATTACTCCATGTACACAAATGAACACAATTGATAACAATTACTCTGAATATATAGGTTATTAAGCATAATTACCTTGCTCAGGAAACATCTATTATTCATATTAGTACACACATTCATGGCAGCAGAAAAGGCCCTAGTACTCCTACAGTGCATCCTGTACATAGGAATATGTATCGTATCACACAGGATATACATGAACATGTATCTATGCACATGTTGGCAGTGCTTGGCTTCCTACCTGTCTGATGGCAACATAACCAAGGCTCCCCCGGTGTTAATGGAGAACTGTAATGACTGAGGTTTAGTTTGCTTTCATAAGGAGTTCACAAAGTCATACTAGGAACATATCAATGGTTTATAGTCAGATAAAAATGCTTCCGCTACAATTTAAATCTTCCTAAGCTCTGTTGCCAGTTGGGAATAAACAAAAATAACAATTTTCTGTAACTTATGGAATACTGGAACTTGGAAACAATTTATGAGATACTAGGCTTTAGAGACTGTGGCTTGGATACCATCTTGACTTCTATCCCTACTTCATTTTTAAAATCCCTTTTGCAAACAAGTTTTCCACGAATAGCCAGTGTCAGAGACTGATTCTTTTAGCCACTGAATTTTGGGATTACAGATATGTTTGTGATTGGAATAATGCAGTTGTTGTTGAAAAGGTACTCAGAAATATATGAATACAAACATGTCAGAGTTGAAGTATGTAAGGAGAAAACAAGATTGCCATCATAAGAAACCACTTTGTAGACTGTGAGAACCCAATTCTCATCAGACACAAATTCAAAGGACTTTTAATTTCTAAAACTTTTTCCATATAATTTAATATCCTTCCTTGTGAGGATGACTTCAGTTTATAGATACCCAGAAAAGCTCTAACATTCACTCTTTGTCCAAAGTGTCCTCAGTTACTGACATTTGGAAGACACCAATGTGGTTTTTTTTAAACCTCCCATTATTCAAAAGGTAATAATGCAACGCATTTTCATTAAGAGGCTTAATATCACATGAGTCATTCCTATTTAAACCATAGCAGAAGAGCTTGCACATGCTGTACAGACTGATGGACAGGAAGTCAGGTCCCATTACTTTAATGTGAGAATAAGAATTAAAGAGGCTGCAGAGAGTTTCTAAGCCTTTGCCATAAAGCCCTGCTACACAAGTCCAAGGAGCTCCAATATCCGCTGTTATTACTGGTCATTGGAAAAATGAGGATTTTCAGAGTTCAGACCCATCATGTTTGAACATCACCTTATGGTGACCCCTCAATCAAACCCTGACATCGCTCTGGCCTGAAGACTAGAAACTCACCAAAGACTGTTTCATTTCTTAAAACAAAATCTTGGATGAGCAATCCTTGGAAATTAGACAGGCGATTATATTCATCACGGAGAAAATAAACAACTTGGTTAATCCAGGCTTGAATATAGTTTGAGATAAAACTTAAAGTATAGTTAGAAAGCATACAAGGGAAAATCATCCTACATAGCTATGCTTTCTACAAATAAAAAATTAATGAATCAATCCTGAATGGCAACATGTAAGTAAGGTTTTGGAAAGACATCTAGGAAGTTGTAATTATTACATGGGAAAGTATGTCTGTCAAATTTGCTTTGCTGTGTTTTTGTACCTGCTGTACGTACATCTGAAAGATGCTGCTTTTTACTTGTAGATTGGTTGCTCATTGAAGAGATAATTAAAAGCATAAAGGAAAAAGAGTAAAAATGGATGGCAGATGAATCCTCGACATTTTAACTTTAATTAGGAATGACTTTATTCAGCAAACATTTTTTCCAGGATCTCAGATTAATGAAGCAGTTCTGTTGAAGGTTTTAGAGCAGATTTTGTAGTCCTTTGTTAATGAGATTTAATTGTGTGAACCTTTGCCTTGAAACAAAGCCAGGACCTTACCACTATTAGAGAAATGAGTTAGCTTTAGCAAACCAGAGAACATTCTCATAAAGTACAAAATGCATTAGTGACAGAAAGTTTCAGCTGAGATTACATTACTGCAGACAAACTGTTCTTGGGGACACTTTATTCCTTGCACTTTCATTCACCATATGCTCAGAAAATCAGTTGCACTCAATACTCCTCAGTCTTTCTGAAGTTAGTTCAGATCTTACCTCTCATTTATGAGATACCAGGTTCTTCTTAAAGAACAACCCCCCTACTCCGCATATACCTCATGACCGCCTCGCTAAGAGTATGAAGCAATAATTGATCACAACTTTAGCTCTTTTCCTCAAAGCTTGCAGTTGCTGGGTGCTACATGATGTAGGGATGCTGTGGCTGAGCTGCAGAGATTCTTCTCCGTTAGCTGCTGGTGTCTTTGTTCTCCTTTCTCCACACCTTTGCTTGTCAGCCACCACACTGGGGCACGCAAATCCTAGAAGCAGTGAGGATGAAGTGTGCAGCTCTTTAACTGAAAAAGGACTGCTCAGACTTGGTGGCTGCATTAAAGCACTGTCTGAAGCAAATCAGTGCTTATCCCACATTACCACATTTAATATTAACCCTCTCTGAAACAGCTAGATGACCTTGTTTATAAGTAGTGACTCTGTGGAAGGGACATGTATTGGCCAGCTGGCAATCCAGTGAAATTCTCAAATTCAAGGAGTGTTACAGGATGTGCATTTTAATCCTCCTTTTAGCTGAATAAGATGTAATTAACTGATCATTTCAAAGCTGTGTGGAACAAAGAATTGTCTAAGCTAATAGACCCTCAGGAGGAGTATTTGAAGTCCTAGGTCGGAGTATATTCAGTGACATGAAGCAGAAAAGAAGTCCCTTGCTGCAGTTCTCAGCTGCAAAAACAAGATGTGATGAGTTTGGGTCTGGATGTAGCATTTGGCCGTGATACTATAAGGGCAATACTTGAATGGACTGCACAATGGATGGACATTTTTATTAAGTGTGTTTATCCAAAAAGTATCTCAACTTTTATCCAAAAGTAGCTCAGTGCATGTATAAAAACAAAGGAATCATTTGCTTGTTCCAAGCTTTGAGTTAATGCCAGCAGTACTTGCAAGAGCAATGAAATAGCAGACTTGTATCTTACGTTAGGTAAGAAACTTCCCAAGGAATCACAGGAAATAGGGCTAGAAGGGATTTCAAGAAATATCTGGCTTCTTCCTCCATGGGCAATATCTACTCCAATACTGTAAAGAATCTTCGGAAGTGGATTTTGCTATTCCTTTTGATACTGGTATAGCACCTTTGGCAGAGGTTTGACCACAGAAATCAGTTTCTATTTTCTGCCTAAGCACTGAACAGTCCCACTGAAGTGCATCTAGGCCTCTGTCTTCTTTTACAGAATCAATGCAGGGAAAAGCATCAGGGTTTTATCTTTTGCAACCTCAGTGGCAACCAGCAGATTCCTGTCATAGGGACCGTGTTTGGAAATATACACACATAGCTTTAATGTATTTAATCTGTCATTGTGGTTTTTCTCCAGACATTTCCACAACAAATCCACTGCCCACGCTTGCACAGAGTTCTAGATTGGCAGAGCTCCTCTTTGTTAATGGGTGCATCTAAATGCAACAGCCATGGGTGTTTCTTCATACATTTCTAAAAGCCTAACTAGTTCTGCAGGCTTTGTCCATCCTCAGTCATATCTGTGATTATGACATTCTGCTGAAGGTGGCAAAGCTCTGTCTTACTCTTAGAGAAAGGATGAAGCCTTCAGCAATGACTGGATGGGAAATTCATTGGTAGCTTAAAGGTTATTACAATTTTAGTATCTTAGAGTTTTCTTCCAGTTTTTGAAGCTGCCACAAATAACTTCCAATTTTCAAGTGTGAATTAATGGAAACAGAGACTTGCACAAGAAGACAAAGATGCTTGGACAACCCTCTGACAGGTGCCATTGCAACCCCTTTCTTGTTTTCCTGTCATCACGGTCACTAGAGGCACATAGCTGTATTAGTGTATAATCTACTTGCTGAGGCTGTGCATGCTACAAGCACAAATACCCCAGTTTCCATCTACAATGAAAACAGCTGAAGAATCCACCCTGATCAGCCACTTTCCTTTGGCTGCCCACATGCTTCTGCTCTGCACGAGGCGGGATCCAATCGCTCCACAGTCATCCTCCAGATGTGCCTGTGTGCTTGTGTCCGTATTGCTGTCCCTCACTGTGAGCGCAGTGTAAGCCATACCAACACAGCTGTGTTGGTCATGGCACATAAAGCTGTCCTACAGGAGTGAACAAGCCAGTGAAAGACTGTTCCTAAGATCTTTTCAATCTTTAACTGCTAACATGTTCCAATAAGAAGGCCCAGGAAGTAGATTACAATGAATGCAAAGAAATGACCTTTTCTCTTCCAAAAAAAAAGTTACTCACAGATCTGTACTGCAGTTAAACAAGAGATCCTCTGGAAAGCTGAATGGTGTGTTTACCCTTGGTGAAGCCTGTGGTGTTATACTGATGTGTAGCAGTTAACAACTGCAATGCCATTGACTTCAGAAAAGTAACTTACATTTATAACAGTGGAGGAGACTGGGTACTGAGCAGGAAGGGGTTTTTAACTGCATCTAGAAAAGTAAAGGCTTTTTGCATCTCAAGAGGTCAAAATAAGGGTGCAATGGGTAGAGGTACCTAACAGGTTTCACCTATTAAATCAATCAATTTCTTTTATACAATAAAAATTCTCTTTTTGTTCAGGACATTTCATTTTCTGCTTCAGTTGGAAATCAAAACAGTATTATGAGTGCTGTGCTCACAGAGGACAAAGACAGATAATAAACAATTTGATTCTCCTTTGAATAGATAGAGATGTGCACACACACACACAAACATATCTAGTTTTCTGTCAACAGACCCATTGATTTCTGAATATTTCAATTTTTACACAAAGTATTATGTAAGATTTTGTCTGACAGAGGGAACTTCCCCTTCTATGTTAATTATTGCAGATGTGGTAAAGTGCAGCAATTCCAGGAAGCATAATCAATGGTTTTGTTTGTGCAATGTATTGTTGCTGGTGCTGAGATCATTCAGTATTTGGTGTGTTGAAGACATTTTGCTGCTTTATTAAAACTGTTAATAAAAAGGAATTTTAAACAAAATGAAATTAAAGCCTAACATAAAGGCCATGGCTTACACTAGGAAAGAAAGCTCAAAAGAATTTGTCAGTAGAAAGCATCAAAAGAACATGAGAGGAAGAGAGATCAGAGAACAGAAAGGGGGTCTCTAGGAAAGGAGAAAACAAAGACTTCTGAGACAGCAAAACCCCCAGGGTTCTCATAAAAACATCAAATAAATACAAATGCTTATTTGACAGCTGCCATCTGTTTTAAAATCAATTACTGGATCATCTCAAAGCACCAACCACACGTCCAAATTGATTACTATTGTATAGTTTGAAAGCAAGTATTTTTACCCAGTTAGGGAAAATTCATTGTTCATATAGGCCTTCACTGACATATATTTCAGGGAAGGTTTTAGAAGGCTACTATGCCATCTTTCATACACATTCAAGCAAATTCTAAGAATGTTGCTATAGTGTAGATCTATATCAACTTCCATTAAGTCATTGTAATAGGTATAAAATAGGTGTAAAAATAGCTGTGTGCATGCCAATAGTATAAAACTGCTTTATATTACTATACTCAATCTATATTTTCCTGTGTTCACATTATTTTATGCTGATGTCAGCAACAGCCCTGAAGCATTATTGATTTCAGTGCAATTACTCCTCCTTCACGGTTGCCTAATTGAGTCAGGTGGAAAACCCCATAATTTTGCAGGGGCGCTGAACAATTCAACAACCTTTTGTAGGAAAAAAAATTATCTCACAGTCCCTGTATGCAGTCAACAAACATTCTCAAGGTGCTCAAGCCATCGTCCAAGAGATCCCTAACAAAACCTGAGCTTCAATACTCACCCCACTGACCCTTTATTCCTACTCAAAATACACAATCTCCTCCACCACTGACAGGCAACAAGCTTATGGAGGATAAAATATTACTCGCCTTCATGGTGGTTTTGAGGACTTGCTTTAGAAAACATGCTTTAAACATCAAACATTTGATCCAAGAAACTCACCACCTGATGGCAGCAGCATTATGCAGGCATGGAGCTGAACAGGCACAAGAAAGGGGCTCCCATGTTTTTGGCAGTTGCAGGAATGCGGCAGTCTCTCATCTCAGGGAAAGGAGCCCAGCCAGCACCCTGAAGAAATTACCTGCATCTCCTCAAGCATGGGGAAGATGTAGGCTGCAAGTGCCATTAATTTGCCCTTAGTCGTGTGGTTTAATTGCTCGAGCATGTTTTCCATTCACTCAGTCTTGCAAATGTTCCTGCAGAACATTGCATTGAGATAGTGGATGAGGCTGTGGCAAGAGCTTTCCTACTTGCTGTGCTCAGATGCCGAGGACCTGGAGAGAAGCTCATTTCAGTAGGGTGGTTCATGCTGGATGCTGAGGACTCTGCGTTCTGCATGGTCAACAAGGTTGTGTCTTGCCTCCACATCTCTTATGCAGGCTTCAGAGCTGCTGCCAAGCCCAAGCTTGACAAACAGGCAAAGCCCACAAAATCTGAAGGCAAATGAGTCGTGGTCCACCTTTACTTCTGTGAGATGAAGGTGGCTCTGTGTAACACCACCATGAGCTGCTGTGCTGCAACAGAAGATAGTTGCTTCTATATGCTTTCTAATACCTGGCAAGGACTCTTGAGGGAATGACACAGCAATGAAGAGCAAACAGCATCCAGAAGAGCCAGTGTGTGAACATCGGAGGCAGCTTTGCCTGATACCACGGCCAAATCCTAATCACTCCAGCCTAGGTTCCTTATCCATAATCCCAACTACCTACTAATGCTAGTGGGGTAGGTTTTTTTGTTGTTTTTCCTTTCGTGTTGTTTGTCTGTTTTGTTTTTCCCTGGATGTTTGTTTTCTTTTTCCCTGGTCCATTGATTCTCCTGATTTGTTGTGTTCTGAACACTAAAGGATCATGTAGTTATAGGAGTCAGGGCATTGGGGTGTTGATTACAAGGTTATTGACAAGTAGCTGCCAGACCTTCTTTGCTGTCTGAGTGCTTGGGGGCTTCAAAATACTGGTTGTATTGACTACAGGCCTGATTCCCTCCTCAGGTATATCTCTGCAGCTCCTACCAGAATACATGCAAGAGGCTGGGCTCAGTAACAACTAAGAAATCACTATTGTTTAAAGTCTTTCTCATTAATACAAATAGATTTGTTGAAAAAACAAAAACCAAACAACCAAACCTAACAAAATGGATACACATAAGTGTGTGTTGTCAACTGAGAAGTACAGGTGGATTCTCACAATTAAGAATCCAGCTATTTGGAAATAGCCAGAGATGCTGGGGGCTCCTCCGGGCCATCTTCCCATCTAACCACGCCAAGCACACTCAGCTGTACAAACACCACTTGGAATGCAAAAAATCATGGAGAGGAGCTGTCCCTTGGATCTCTCCTGTGCCTGGACCCTGTGTCTCCCATGTGCTTTCCAGCTCCCCAGGAGGTCTGCGACTCTCTCCAGAGCAGCCATGGCAGGTAGGCAGGGTTACCAGATGTCAGACAAAATGCCATACTATCCTGAGCTCACATCAGTATTTCAGGGTCTTATTTGCAATAAACACTGTTTGGGCAAACATGGCAGAGCAACTCCATACCCTCCTTCTGCTCTCTTCAGAAGTTTCCCTTTCTGTGCTTCTGGCTTTTTCTGCCCTGTGCACCACCCTTAGCAATTCTTAGATTTTTGCTTTCAGAAGCATTAATGACTAACACTCAGAACAGCTCCTAACAATTGTCAGGTTTCCTCTTTTGGTGGTGTGAGTTGGTCTCAGCCATAGTAAAAAACTCTTGGACCATTCTGGCGAGACAAACATGTAGACATTTCATCAGCACAGGCAAGTCTGTGATCTGTCAGGATGTCCAGATATAATAATGAAAAGAGGACTGAATTATGAAAGTAGAAATATTACTTAGAGATCAGATCATCACATATTCCTGTTTCTCACTCAACCCAAAGAGTAAACATATCTAGAAAACCCATCCACAGCAGCACACTGCTGTATGCCATGAAGGCATGAACAAGAATCACCTGGCATAAACATAAACCCACAGCCTGTTGTCAGCTCTCCATGAAAGCTTGTTAGTTAGAGGCACTAAATCTGTAGAAGCTTTAACTGGCAAAAGTCTTCTGAGTCATTTGCACTGCAGCTCATTGCTGTGGGTAAATGTTCATTGCAAGGTAGTGTTATTCAGTTGATAAGGACCTAGACAAGGCAAAATTCAGGTCCCCCAACTGACTGGATGCAGTAGGGCTTCCTATAGGCAAATCCTAATTTTTTGATTTTAATCTCCTTTATTTTTTTTCTTTTTTTTTGTTTTCTTTCTTTTTCTTTTTCTTCCACCCCCACTGCTTAACAGGTTGCTATGGCTGGAAATACAATTTGCTTATCTGTGCAGTGCAGTGAGACAAATCAAGGCTTTTATTATGTGCTGCATATTACTCTATTCAAACCTGATCAAGTAGCTTCCACTTCACCTTTCCTTTAAATTAAAAGTTACAGGTTCTTCCCAGCTAATCTATGGGGTTTATGATAGGAGGAAGATGGACAGCCAAGGTTGACACTGGGGATCCATTTCAATAGCTACAGACATATCAAGAAAGTTAGTGATCACAAACTCGTCTGAATTTGACTATCAAAAATTCATTAGACGATTGCAATAGTTCAAGAACACAAGTGCCCAAAAGCAATCTCTTTTAATGTTTCATAAAGAAATATGAGAGATAAGAAGACTGAACAGCCTGACATCGCTATTAAAGAACTTGATTCTTCAACCCCATGGACTTTTATCAGCACTTGCACAAGCTGTCATTTATGTGAATCATTTGCATGATTTATTCACCCTGAGCAGACCTGCTAGTCACCTAGCAGGAGTGCTAATAAATGTCAGTTAATATTGCAAAATACAGCCCTGCTTTATAAAATGGGAACCGTAGCACATTGGCTGAATTAAGTTTAGCTCTAAATTTCTTACCCAGTTTAAACTGCTACAGTCATTGAACAGCTATTAAAAACCCACTCAGAGTTTATATTGCTCTACTATGGCAATATTCACAGAAGTTTCAACCTGCACAGTGATTCAGGATCTGGCTAACAAAGAGATTTAGCTCAGTAATGACTCAGAGAATGAATTTGATTTTACAGTACTGAATAATCAGAGATCAATAGAGTTATCCAGGAATAATAAAAAAGAGAGCAGGATAAAACCAGGATTCAAACTAGCTTATAGCAATATTTCAGAAAAAACACTCATTAAATAACAAAACCGTTTATTATTAATGAAGCTAATGACATGTAATGAGGTTATACCACTGATGGATTAAGTGTGGTTTGACTGTGTTTATCAGAATTGTGGCACTTGCACATTGAACAGAAATTATGCTTTTCCTAGGTGCAAGTCTCAAGTAAGTACATAGAAAAGGCAAACATACCTGTAGTACAGGTCACCTATCAAAATATCTTTCATCTCTACCCCCAGGAAATACTTATTTTCAATATTTTTGTGCTGTGAACTACTACTGCATAGTAATTCTAAATCTACTGGCAAAATCTCACATAGTCACCTTCTTTGGACCTCTTGGAATTACCAGGGAGCTGCAGACCTCAGTTTAAACCCCACTAATGCCCAGAAGATTTTTAAAGATGCTTTGGGTACAGGTAATGTCTTTAGCTGCAATATGACAAGAGGGAAAGCCGTGTGGTACCCTGTACCTAGGGCAAGGACACCAAGCCTGTGTAATTCTGATTGACATACACAGCCCAGAAACTCCCATAAGTAAGCGAGATGACAGTAAATAAAATACCATGTTTTACAGATGCAGAATGCCCAGCGGGGAAATGCTGGCAAAGCATAAATCGGTTTGCAGCAGACATTTATGCCACTAATACTTACAAGCCCTTTATACTTATGGAATAAACACATGCCCAGACAAAGACAGAAAATTAGGAAACACCTTTAGGAGGTAGAAATAAAGCTATTGCGAGTGTTTCTATTCACATTTGTATGAAGGCTTCCAAGGGCACTGCTGGGGTAAGCAAGGTAGTATTGCCCATCTCTTGCTTCTAAGAAGGTATCTGCTACTCAGTGTGTTGCCCAGTGAAGTTCTGGTCCATGACATACTTCTCATCACAGGCAGTAACCCTACATATGTCTATATTTGCTATTTTAATTTTTCAATTTATGACCATTCTAATTTCCTTGGAGAGTCCAAAGTTTGTATCTCTAATGACTACTGGTTTTACTTTAAAGCTACTAGAATTGGACTTTTCTAATGAGAGTTTTAATTGCATAGTGAATTAGATACCAGATGAGGGCAACTATTCATACTGGCAATAGAATTCCAGGGATTTAGATTATTTTTTTATTATTATTTTGTTGTATTGATTGGAGTTTTCTACTTCCTGCTGCACCTTGTTTTTCATAGTTGTACATTGATCCCATTATTTTCAACATTTTAATTTCAGCTGACAAAACCCCCATCCATAAACCACCACAAAAAAATTGCAGAAAAAAATTACCAAAATGCATAGAAATGTACACATAAACACACACACACACAGAGCCATGTAGTAACAGCAAAAAGAAATTGTCTGTATAATTGGATCTAAAACTGGTAGGAATAAACTTATTAAAAATGAATATCATAGGCAATTAAGAATTTTAAGGAAAAAAACCCCTGATTAATTAACTGCAAATTATAAGTACTACTTTGAATTGCATTGTACAGAACAGTATCAAATTACTAATTATCCTTGCCCACTTTGTTCAAAGATCATGAATGTGCATTTTAATTTACACTCGAGTAAGCTAAATATACTGAGAACCAGCATGCAGAATTCTGCAGAAATCACTAGGGATGAAGGGAAACTCCCCCATTACCATATAAATGACATGCACAGAGCTATAAATGACACACACTAGATCCAGCTCGTATTGTTCCTTCAGACGTAGCAGGCAAATACCGGAAATTAAAACAAAGCTTATAACCTACCAGATAATAAATGTAACAGATACCCCACAAATCCCCATCTACCAAAGATAATTTTGTCTCCTGTTTTTTGCTGATTAAGGATGGCTTTGAAAAAAAATACCTTTCCCTTTTGCCTCTTTATCTGTTGCATTTATTGGCAGGATGGAGATGGCTCCATTTTTATCTACCTAACAGCTTACAATATCTATCGTAGATTAATCTTCATTTCCAAGGCCCTCACAGCCTGCTCTACCCTTAAACACTTCCTATTTAGTAACAAGGACAATTCTTACATAAAAAAAGACTCATCATTGCAGCTCCTTTTTCCACGGGTATATTTTCTCCATGACATCCATGATGTTAAGAGCACTGCTATGCTGAGATCAAGGCTGACCAGCAGCTCATTATTCCCTGAAGCAGTCCAAAACTGGGTCCAGTTTTGGGGGTGTTTGTGTAGCACTGGCCACAGCCAGGCCAGCAATTTTCTAAATCATGTTATTCCTGAAGTATTTGGAATGGGATACACTCAGAGATGACAATTTTAACACATATTGCCCTTTATTTCTAAGGCTTCCTTGGATACCCTTCATCTTTACATGGTAACTTTCCTCCTGGAAAACACGAGCAGCTCGAGGCTGGCTAAACATCCTTTGCCACCAATGATGCATGGCTGAGGCAGTCTCTGATGTGGGTACTATGCCCTGCTCCTGTGTGTGGGAACATTCATCTGAGAGGGTGGGTGTGATTTACTCTTCAGGCTTCTTCAGAGTGTTATTTCTTTGTCATTCACTCCACTCCCTGAAGATTGTGTGCTCCAGTCTGCAGTTATAAATCCCAATTACATTGTTGGCACATTAGGTGTGAGGTTTCCTCTCCATCAGGCTTAGCGGATTCCACCAGTACGTGAAAATGCTCAAACCATGGTTACATCAGGATTTACACAGATTTTTATTAGTTTTCAGTGTGAAGAGCATTTCTTTAAGGAGTGCTAACAGGATATCTGGTTTCTGTTTCACAGATTTGTGCTCACAAGCTAAAACAGCAACCTTGATGTACTGCTATAAATATCAGCACCTAGTTGACTAATAGTCTGTAAATTATCTTCCTGTGCCTTGTGTACTCAGAGTGCTGGCTTACTGCAGGTTTAAGTCTAAAACTATAGCTGGTATAAATAATATATCTAATGAAACATAATAAATAAGTAGCCAGTTTTTGGTTTTCAATGTAATATAAAAAAATGTATCAGTATTATGCCTGGCCACTTTTGTGTTTGAAGGAGCCAAATCCACTTCTTTCATACCTGTGAATGCATTACATGATTCATTATTTTCTACTTAAAAGAAAAAGCAGACATTTATTCTGGAAAAAACTGCAACTATTTTGTGCTTTCTTTCCTTTTTTCAAGTGGTCAGCAGAGTGCACAGTGTTTCCACTAATGTAAACTACAAACTTAAAATGAAGTCAAGTCAGCCAGGAGAAGTGAGTCTTCATTTTCAAGCTATTTTAGCTGCTGCATTGAAGACAAAGGGCTAGTTTCACCTCTAAATCATATTTCAGCTGTGCTTTCAACTGCATACTGTCTCTTAGAATAGAATTGGACAAACATGGCGCAGTGCTGGTCAGGGACAGCCTCTAAATGTCTTAGGAACGCTTTTTTGCCAAAGCCAGATGCTTTGTGATCTGCCATTTACCACCGAGCACTTGGTGGACTTGCATTTGTAGTTTCTACACAGACTGAGCAAATAATTCATGCAGGTGAACATCAGTTCTAGGAGAGGAAAAAGAAAGGTTGGCTGCTTTAATCGTAATATGCTTAGTCAGGGACAGTGCTTGGGCTTTGAGCAACATGGCTGGCTACATCCATCACTTTGCCACTTTCTTCCTTTCCCAGAGAAAGGAGCTGGCTCTTTTGAAGACATGATGGAATGGAGGAAAACATACCTCTTGGCTTCTCCACTCTTACAACTTCTCTTCAGGCTGAGGTGCTATTCAGCAGTGCTGTGCTGTGTAATATGCTCATTAAAGATAACCTTGGGCCTCAGTAATGAGTAGATCATGTACCGTAACACTTCCAAATGGTAGCTTGCACTAGAAAAAAATTGTTGTTACGTCTGCATTTCTGACTTACTACTCCCACCTCCCATCTGGCACTGCATGCTCTCTGCTAATGGAGCCAAAACAACCCCAACAAAGTTACCATTTCTCCTTTTCGGGGTTATTATTCTCTCTTGCATCATTTTAAATCTCACAAAAGCACTGAAACATTTCTGACACATTTCCTGGTTCAGTATTTGCCAGGTCAGCATCCAGTTCAAATTCTTCTCACTAGCAAGGTCAAAACCATGCCCCAAATTCATAGGTAGGTTTTTAAACAAAAGCTGCCCCATCACAGCTTTGTGGTGCCCTTACTCAAACAACATAACATTTTGACATGAATTCAGCATTCCTAAGAAAGGGGTTCTTAGAAGAATCCTGAGTTCATGAGTGGGCAGAGCTGGACTTTGTGTCAATCTGTTGTCACAAGACATACAAGCAGACAGATGCCAACTTCTTCCACTGTTGCTCTGGGTCTAGTGTTTACCAGTGGTGCTCATGAGCCAGAGCAGCAGCTCCACTCACAAACCTAGCTAAAACAGGGAAATTCCCAAATCTATTCCCTGCTACACAGTGCCAGACAAATAACCACATTAACTCCCTCAATCTTCTCCTACCACTCCAATCCCACCATTTTTTTTTTATCCTCAAGAGCTGATGAGACCACCATAGTTATACCAGATGCTAAATATTAAAAAAAAGAGATGAGAAGTAGGAAAGGCTTCTACAATGCCTGTGCTTGGCTGGAAAATGATTTCTCCAGTGTAGGTAACAGTGCACATGATACAGTCTGGGCAAGACGTGCTAAATCACAGGGCTTTTAGACCCTTATCAAGAGCCTCCAACATACAGACCTTCGGGCAACACAGGGTCTTGGGGGAGAAGGGTAGAGAGAAGGGAGAGAGAAAAACCAGTATGTCTTTAAAGCCCCGTAATTGATCCTCTCCCTTCTCAGGTACTGCAACTTTGTGCTGTGCCTCCGAGGGGCAGCACAGCCTCAGTTATCACACGTCAAATGGTTAAGCTATTGGGGAAACAGCTCTTGCCTCCTATCCGGTTCTCACTATTTCTAGCCTGCTGGTGATACTCCAGGATAACACGTAACAGTCTCTGGGTTAGTACGGGTCAGTTCAGTAATCAAGCGAAGTTTAATTTTTAAAATGAGATATTGAATCTTTTAAGTCACCTCTGTGCC
>JBCJKH010016775.1:0-12807 GCA_039877255.1 Loriculus beryllinus
AAAACACCTACAATGACTTCAGTCTTGTGACAGTCGTTCCTTCCTCAGCTGGCTCCTCTGAGTTCCTTTCTCACCCACTTCTAGTTCTCTTTCTGCTTCTTTTATATGATACTTTTCATAGAGGCCATGAAAAAAGAAAGGCAATAAATACTATGTGTTCAACCATTGCCAGAAGCTGGAGTCACTTTACAGAGACAGAAGGATGCAGGGTTTACTGTGCAATCCCAAACATGAAAACTGAAACAGGTCACTGTGGGGCTCAGATCATAAGCTGCATTGCTACAAGGTTGTTCTGGTTTTCTGTCCTGTCAGTCAAAAGAAATCATTATTATATTATTGTTAATTTAAAATAATAATAAACAAAAAAGCCAAACAGCAACATACAAACATAATGTAATGTCCTAATAATCTAGTGCGCTGGATTGGAAGCAAATTCATTTCATTGTACAGAACCAATTTATGATAGTCTTAAATAAGCTTTCTCTAACAGGTGTTGCCGCTATAAATTGCATGCCTCAGTTTACTTGCTAAGGAGTACAATTAAGCCAACACAAAGCCGGTTATGACTCACATATAATGAAATGAAAAAAGTATCATCATCATTAAACAGCAAATAAAGCTGTTGATTCTTTGCATTATGCTGTCAGGTTTAATTCAATTGCATTTTTTTCTCCTGTGAGCCCTTAATGATGCAGTTCATGCTGAATTCTCATTTTAATGCCTTACCTTCTTACCTTAGCATCTAAAATACAAGCCTGCTGATCCCCAATGTGTCTTTGTTGGACTTAATTAAAGCCAAACATTCACAGCTTCTGATTTCAGTCCTGAGATTGTCTGGGGGTGGCAAGACCATGGACCAGCTTTGTGCACAATGTGAATGCTGTTAGGCTGTGGCTGGCTCTTTCTGCCCATCTCCAGCTGAATGCACTGACAGCACCTTCCGTTTAGCTTGCAAAGATAAACCAGGCTGCTAACAAATGGCCTATAGAGTTGGAGCAAAGGAGAGGAGGGCAAAAAAAAAAAATGCTGTAGCAGTCAAAATGTGCAAGAAAAATTCTGAATGACTTTGTGGTCTGGTCAAAGGGGAAGTGGGGAGTAGGGCACAAAGGAGGGAGAAATGAGTGAGGGAGACGGGCGTTACCTCTGAGTCCTTTGTATCAGTAGCAGGTACAGAGAAGCATTGAGAGAGACTACATGAACGCTGGGAGTCATTCATTACAGGACATGCTGCGCCCCAGATGTACTGTTGGCATGGGTTGGGCTGCTGGTTGCCTAAAATGGCAGGGACATATTGTACCATTTCTGGTAAATAGAACTATCTGAATAGTAGGAATAGAGGGGGAGTTTTTGTTGATTTTTTTTTAAAACAGCCACCATACAGATCAGCTGAATAACATTTTCACTGGGTATTGTTTAAGCAGCACTTTTCCCTGCTTGTGGTGGCTTTGCAATACATGTATTCATGCTGAGGGCTACCTTATTCTTTGAGCTATTAATAAAGTACTTTCTTAGTATGCATCAATGGCAAATTTGGCCCTGGCTGAGTAGCTGTGTTAGAAACAGTCTAGACTGATGCTTTTTTTTCCCCTTCTGACTTTCTGATGAATATGGCCTGTGACTTATAGAACAGTTCTGCCCTCTTGCCTCAGACCTTCCAAAGTGATCTCCCTTGGCTCTAGCTATCATAGCACAGACCTCAGTGGGACTCCTTGTTGACTTCACTCCCCCTCACTACAAATCAGGATGTCAGAGTGTGTGGCAGACAGCAAACACTGATTAATTTAGAGGTGATGTGTCTGAGTGATGTTCCTTTTCTGCCCAGATTCACAGGGGCTTCCAACACATTTATGAGAGTATGCGAGTCCCCTTTACAAGAACTGATGAATCATTTTTCTGTTCCTCCAGATAAGCATGTCATAAAAGGAAGAGATTAGAATAAATCCTCTGGCATAAATTTGAGCAAACTGTACCTGCCAACATCTTAATTAAAGGCAGAAGGTATAGATCAAGTGAATTTGTGAAAATATGGACTGTGGGCAAAAGATGTCAGGAAAGAACCTCATGATGTTCACTTCCTTATGAGGTCCTAGGCTCTGTGCTTCTCATGTTCTGCGCAACGTCTGGTTAGACCATGGAAAAAATATATCTTCTTCTAATCCACCTCTTTATTTCTCACAAGTATGAGATGCTTATAATATTAGGAATGTTGATGTTGAAGTACTGTTGTCACTTGGGGTGTTTTTTAGCAGAGTATTTAAACTCCTGGAAAAGCTACAATCATCTGATTGCTACAGAGGTTTAATTTTTTCATGCCCTACACCACCTGAGGTATAGCACCTCAAAGAAGTGGAACCTTCTCCACCCACAACAGAGCTTGGAGTATTATCCGATAAAAAAAATTGCAGAGGAAAAGTTAAGGTTGATTGAGACGTTTTAAGTCTGTTGAGGACACCACCTCTCACAAAACTAAGTTTCAGCCTCAGCTTCATAATGGTCTGAGGTTACTTTTCCCTGAAAAGATGAATATTGATATTTGTTATCAGAAGTCATCACTGCTGTTTTAAGCTTCACCAAGAAGCTGAATGAACGTGGTGTAAAGTGCTTCTAGATTTCATTTCATATCGTGTACAGGTCTGTGTGGGCATTGTGGAGCCTACCTCCATTCTCCAAGCATATTCTTTATTATATCACGCTGAAAAATGCATAACAGAAAAGAAATACTGATTTGGGATCTGTCTTTTGAATGAAGGAGTTTTAGATCAGTGTAGGCTTAACTTTCCTGCAGGATGATAATAATGCAGCAGAGTTTGATGAAATTAATGCAAGTGGGTCCATCACCTCAGTGATTTCCTGAAAATGCATGCAGATATATTGAAGTTCATATTCCTCTTCTATATGGGCAGGATGTTTCTTGCTCTGTAGATAGTTCCTTGAACGTGTGTGAGAAAAAGAGAAAACAGCTGTAAGAAAAAGAAAAAACACCTTGCTGGTTTAAACTGCTTTAGAGCTTTAAGGTGTCTCTTTTTGCTTGTTACACAGTTTCCTTTTCTCAAAATTTAATCTTCTTCCCTTCTCACCTATTTTGTTTTTCTGTTGCAATGTGCTACATGCTGAATTGAGGGAAAGCAATTATTTGCAAACTTAAATGAGCATTTCCCTAAGTAGGTTTGTTTGCAGCTTGTTTACTGCTGTTTGCAGCTGTTTCAGATGATCGTTCCCCATCATATGTCTGGGAATGTTTGTAGTGGAGTGACATGGTCCACTGAGAAGTGGAGCACCCCAAATTCCCAACCCTATTGGAGAAGCCCTCACCTGCCATGGCTGCAGAGGGTTCTCAGCTGTTTCTGAGGCAAAGCCTCCAGGCAATAGCACTAGATGCAACAAATAGGTTTGTTGGCTTTTTGATTTTTTTTCCCATCTGATTCTCCAACTCAGTGAATCATTAATATGGTTTAGAATGGAAATGAAAATGCCACAAAAGAGCATCTCATTGCAGGATGTCTGTTAAGATATATAAAAGGATCTTTTCATGGGTAATTATTCAAACCACTTCATATAACTGTCACCATTAAAAGGTCACTAACTTTTACTACACAGGGATTGCTGAAGATGCAGTCTTGGTACCACCTTCTAAAGTTAGGGGAAGTACTCTGGCATCACTCGTGGTCACCTTTGATGCTGCCTGGTTTTATCTTCCCTTAACTTAGCTTAACTCAACTGAATTCAACTGAACTATCTTTATTATGTTAGTAGAGAGGATTAAGGTGACTGCTGTGACTGCCAGTGTACAACTTCATAACAAATAGTAGTTCTTTCCCTGAAGAACTTTCATTCACAAAATGATAGACAAGATCTCACACGCATAGCCTTTTTACTGGTAATAATTGCAATTACAACCTACAATGTTCTTGCTATATTTCATTTCAGATTTTAATTGCATACTATCATTCTAGTTCCAAATAAAGATCCCAGTGCATATTTTAAACTGTTTGTAAATACACATTAAAAAGATTACATCCACAACCATGCAAGCAGCATATATGTGGCACATTAAAGAAGGAGATATTCTTGAAGAGCTTGCTCTCAACCCAAATGCATACATATACAAAGTTTCTGTGGAAAATAAGTCCTTTGGGTATATCTCACATAATCCTTTTCCTTATACAGTATAACATCTTCTCTGTCAAATAGGGTTGAAATTGGATAAATGGATTCCAATTTTATTAGATGAGGACTGGCAGGCAGAAGGAAACTACTGTAAACACATTTCTTTGGGAAATCCAGCTAAAAATCCTTTATTCTCAAGGTTGGTGGTGCATGTGGTATTATTCACAGCAATATGATATGCAGCTGTATTTTGAGGCTGCAGAAATAGCAGGCTAGAGCGATGCTGTCATTCAGAGGCTGCTCTTTTGCTGGCTAAGTCCTGGGCAGCCTGAACATCTGCAGAGCCTAGAAAAGTTGTATATGGGCACAATAGGTCCCAGCAAACATTGAATGCCATCCTTACAGTCAGACATCAGTGCCTCCGTTGCTTCTAAGACAAGCGAATTCTCAGACGCACAAAAGACAAAAGAAAGGAATGTTTATGTCTGCACTGAAGAGGCTGGAGTGCAGAAGGTTTGGGAGTCCAGAGGGAGGTACAAAAAAGCTGCATAAAAACCTTGTCCTTCTTGGAGTGAGAAATCAAGGTAGTTGCAAGAGTCCACCTTAATGAGATGGTAGGCAGGGCTGAAGTAGCCCCAGAGCTTCCTTCTTTCCTTGGTCAAAGAGAGAAATTTTCCATATGGCTAGCTCTTCAGAACAGCAACTTTGTGCTTGCACAGATCAGCGTAAGGTGTCTCTAGTGTTTGCAAGACTGCCTGAAAAACCTGCCTTTAACCTATTTTATTCAGCTGTTTATTCTGCCCACTTCTCCGATAGCCAACAACAACAAAACAAAAAAAACAAACAAACAAACAAAAAAACCAAGTAATGCTTGAAGATTTGAAGATTCCATTTATGATGAGAGGCCTGGAGGAAAGTGTTTCTTTCAACTGAAAATTGCTTCTGCAAATGTATGTTTTACTAGGGGAAAATTATGTTTTTAATCACATTAACTAGAGAGTAAAATGTTCTAAGATGCATGTTAACTTTTTCACAATGAAGTTGTCTGCTAGTGTACCACCCTAAGCATGTCACAGTGATCAGTTAATGTATCTTTGGATACTTCTTTTGGGAGCTGCCACTGCTGAGGGCCCTTAAATAAGTGCACAATTATTAATCCAAATATCTAAATCCAGGCAGCTTTTGATGTTGCTCTAGTGGTTATGCTCAAGTTTCAGCAGCATTGGAGATGGGGTTTTTGGTAATATGTTTCAGAATGTAGAAATTAGTGCAGCATTCCTTATTAGTGATTGATTATTCCGTACTGGGAACTCTTGTGGAATGGGCCTTTCTCCTGCACCAGTAATAGGTGGCTGATTGGTACTGATTTAATGATGTGTAGCATCTTATCTTCTGATGAGACTGGAGCTCACAAGAAGTGCCAAGGATGTGCCTTTTGAGAAGCTGGCATGGGCTGCATATTTCATGTACTGCTGGGGAGTGCAGGCAGACTGTGTAGTCATCAAACCCCCAAAGATGTACGTATCTACAGTTTTCCTGTGCAACAAAAGTCCTGTCATCTGTTGACATAAAAGACATGAGATAACAGCTCCGCGACCCTGCACTGTTCTTCAGTCTGGGCTGATGAGACAAATCTAAATAATTGAGCATGAACTTCTATAATTTTCTTCATGTTAATGCGGTACCATATCTAAAACATAAAATGGTTTTGAACTTAACCACATTCATCTCCTGCTTGCAGTGATCACTGTGTTTTCCAGTCAACTGTTAATGAAAAGGCCAGCAAGGTAAATGTTAGATTTATACATGGTACGTAAGGTTTCCCTGCTGGCCAACAGCAGCTTGCTGCTCTGCCTTTTCTGCCACGTGTGTTTGGGAAACTGCCTTTTCTTCATTGATACAAAGATGTTAGGGTAAAAAATATATCCTAAATATATATATGACTTATAAAATATCCTAAAAATATATACCCATGTACATCTAGGTACACAAGCATACACATGCATATACACAGACACATTTCCAACTAGCAACAGGGTTACATCCAACACCCTTTCTCAACTCACTGCTGACAGCCTGTAGCCCATCATTTCTCTCCAACCTTGGATTTTTTCAAGCATGCAAAGAAAAAAAAATGCAGCATTAATAAATCCCTTTCACTGAGTGGAAAGCTCCTAACTGCCTCCCATTTGCAACTGGGAATGGGCATTTGGTCTGTTGTGATTACCATTGCAGAATATTCCTTTTTACAACTTAATCTTACTTCCTTTTAATAGTGTCTGTTGGTAGAATTTTGAAAAAACAACACAACAGCAGAATGCTCACCAATACATTCAAAACAACCTAAAACCAGTGCTTTTTCATTGCTATCTCTATTTAAAATTACTGCAGTTTGTACTGCATTTACCTGAGATTCACAACATCATTTCCAACTTACTGTCTGATTTTGAGTACTTTTTTTTCTTTAAAGCTTTATTTTTTACTGCATTTTCCTATAATTATACCATGATCACTCCTAAGTGCACAGTTTACATTGAACAGCATCATTAAGCGTTACTGCTGGTAGTTGATTGTTTCACACAGTTGTGCGGAGATCTCTATATTTAGAACCAAAGCAGCTTTATAGAGAAAAAATATACTTAGCTGCAGGAATTTCCAGTCACTATTTTTGTTGACGTCAGTAGTTAATCAGGCTGGACAGCCTATAGGGTAATTGTGAATCCAGGGTGAAGCAGTTCTGTGCTCAGCAGCGATCTCAGCATCCTTGCTGTGCATATGTTGATGTGCTTTAGTGGCTGGCTTTGAATTGTGCTCTGTCTGATGCAAAGACTTCATGGTGCACTATAAGATATCAACAATGCATATTTTTTATCTCTTTGTTGCTTCCTTCTCTGAACTCATCCCTAGATGAGGAAGGGATTTTATAGTCATAAAATTTGTTCTTGATCCCACCTTTTTAGTGAAATTCATTTCAGTTCTGTGCCAAATTTATATGAAAAACTACAACTCTTTAATATGTTTACTGTTCAGTGGGGTACACTATAGTTTGAGGAAAACATTAGTATGTGTGATACTACTAGTGTTGAATAATTAACATACAGTTATAACACCTTTCATCTCTATGGGTTTTATATGCGCAAGAATCATTTCATTTTTCCCCAGATCACATCTGGAATAAAGGAGAGCAGCATTGAAAGAGGATGTAAACTCTCAAATAGTCCAAGGTAGGAACCACAGATGACTGCTGCACACAGATGAAACAACAGAGAAAATTTAATTAGGCAGAAAGTATTAGCAGGAATCAAGCATCTAGTGGTGGAACTTTGCACAGTGCCTTACACATGTTATTAAGTGAGTTGGAATTTGGAAAGGACACAGCAGACTTCACTGCCCTGGTTGAAAGGACTGCTGCATCTTTCAATAGCCTCGTATAAGCCAGAACTCATTTTAATGTCCTGTTCAGAAGAAAGACCATGCCATCTGCAGAAGTGTCTGTGGCAAGTGTGCAATCCCTGGGGATTCCCCACTCTTGACATTTTCCAGACCTTCCCTAGTTTTTAAAAGCCCCAGAAATCATAATGTAGAGTGACATGACTGCTTAAAAGCACTCATGTGCTTTTAAGCAAGATGCATCGAGGAAGGGAGGATCTATTTGTATTTGATAGTTACAGGTTTGCTGAATCAGGAATAAAATTCTAATGAGTGTATGAAGAGAAAACCTGAGCAGCCACAGTGGCCTTTGGAGAGCTCAGAGCTCTAAGCATGAGGTTAGCAGCCAGAAAGCTTGTCAAGATCAGCTCAGTGTCATTTCTGACTCAGTTCATCTAACAGCAAAATAGGCAGTCCTCAACAGACAGGAGAAGGGATTAAGTTATCCTATCAACAGAAAGCCAAACCTCTTTGGCCTGATGTTCAAAAATTATTAATTTAGAGCTGCAGAGGAGAAGGAAATTTTGGAATCATTTGTAGATCAAAGTGCTGATAAATTAAGTAGCTGCTTGGAGCAGTAAACTGAGATAAGCAACACAGTCACAGGAGCAAGAGAGCTCCTACCCTTAGGCACCACTTGCTCTTGCGCTGAAGGTTGGGGCTCTCCATCCAGTCAGGATGTCTTGCTCCAGTCCAAATGGAGGTCCCTGTTCCTATGCATTCATTGTTGCCTCCAGTTTTTGAAGGGAGACACAGTGAAAGAAATTATCTCAATCAACAATAGCAAGCAGAAGGAGAGAAGGGGTGAGTGAGGCACTGGCACCTCTGGTGTGGCTGGCAATGCTGCCTCATTGCTGAGGCACCCTGCACCTCCTCCCAGGACTGCCAGGATGGAAGAAAGCCTTTGGCCATGGAGCCCTCCAGTAGAATTGTCCATCTCCAAGGATGGGGAGCAGCAGGGCAGCCACCACTCCACCAGCACAAACCTGCTTTTTTGCTACTCTACTGCTGCACTCATTATGAATGCAGCAAGGATTTTTAAGCCTTTAACAACAGCCACAGTGAGATGATAAAGGACCAACAGACATCAATTCTACTGTGGCTGGTTTGGGAAAGTTTTGTTCTCTGTCCAGCCGCATGGCTGCCTGGCAAGGCATCCTGCACCTTTTGAAGTGGTTGGTTTTGTTCATGTTCAGAATAGCACGCCAGGCAGACTCAGTGCCACAACGAGCAAAGACAGCCCTATCTTCCTGCATTTCTGAAGCGAGGTCAATAGTGGGCAGGCAGATGGGTGCTAATACCTCCTGTGAGCGATGCCTCTTCTTCCCTTTGTATTGGCAAACTCTTCAGATGGCATCTGTAACTGCGTCTGATGTGCAATTGCTATTTTATCTTTGTATTTCTTCAAAAGTTTATTTTTCTATTTTTGCATTTCTCTATTTATAAAAAGAAAGAACCATTTTATTCCATATTCAGATTTCTCCAGCATGGCAGTAATTAAAGCAAATGACAATCTAGCCTGTTTACAGACATGGAATCCCCTTTACTGATTCCTCCTAAGAAAGGAAGGTTTCTAGACAATAAATAATGACTGAAATGGATTGTATTTTCTTTGCTGGAAAGTAAGTTTTATTGACTTTGCTGTGGTTTTAAGTTGGAAACAGAGAAGCTGAGTTCTGTCTGGGCTCTAAAAATACCTTTTTTGAACATGATCATTTATCCCTTGGACAAATGGGTGACTAGCCCATATCTGCTCTGATCAAAAAGAATAACTAGTAATGAGAATGTATGGAACTAAAATATGGTAGAGTATCTGAAGTGTATGCTTCTGAAAAAGTTGAATTCACAGGCTTAAGACTATAAAAATGTCAATTCAGAATGGATTTGCCATTCCAGTATTGCTAACTGTTCACAATTTTTAGAACTGAAGATCAGACTGCAAAACTTGCACTTTGCTATTTTTTTTCTTGAGTACCTAATGGAAAATTAACCTATTATGAATTTTGCATAGCTTCCTCTAGAGACATTTTAAAATTATCTAAAATTATTCATTCTTTTTAAGTAGTTAATTTAGTTATGGGCTGTTTAAGAAACAATTGCTTATTTAAGATTCAGAAGTTAGAGAAGTTATTGAGGTCAAAGGGGAGCGGATTGACATTACAAATTTAAAATGTGACCTTGCATTTTAATTTTTTTCAATTAATCTGTTTTTTCCCCACTGCTTTCACCTATTTTACTATGGTTTTGCTTTTTGTGTGTGATGTTAAAATTAACTCATCTCTATAAAAGACAAAAGTAAGATCCTTATACTTTATTGTGGTAGGCAAACATTCTATCCCAAATTCTATACCAAGTATTCTACAGCTCAACATTGGCATGGCCTCACCTGCAGTACAGCGTGCAGTTTCTGGTTCCACAATTTAAGGATCTAAAAGTATTAGAACGTGTCCAAAGGAAGGCAACAAAGATAGTGAATGGACTTATGAGGAGTGGCTGAGGATGCTAGGTTTGTTCAACTTAGAGAAAACTGGAGGTGACCTCGTTGTCTACAACTTCCTCATGAGGGTGACTTCTGCTCTCTGGTGGGTCGAGATAGGACGTGAAAGTGACTTACTGGTAGATGTTTCATCCAGTTCCAATAACTTGAAGTTACATCCTCTGTTCTTCATTAATGACCGTATCACAATTTCCTTCTTGATTTTCTGACGTGAAATGGGAGCATGAGAGCTGGAGAGTAAAAGAGAAGGACAGCACTAAGTACTGCTGGACTTTTTTTCTCTATTAATTTCTCAGTGACTGTGAGAAAGGAGGCTGGAAGAGAGTGTCAGAGGTAGAGTGGTAGTTGAGAGCATAGTTTACAGTGAATTATGCCTTTTTAGTGCTTGACTTACAACAGTATGTTGAAAGGTATTTGACATATTCTTGTTTTGTAACAGTAATCATGCTGGTCAAGAGAAGACCCTAATATTTCCCATGGCATTCAGCAGCCCTAAGAATGATGGGTCCCTTTCAAATCTGATGGTTCACATTTCTGTCTGTCAGACACTGTCAAAGAATTCATTTCCTTGGCGTTGGTTTTCAGTCTGTCTTTGCCTGGAGAAAGCACTTTGAACTCACTTTATCTCATCTGCAAAGGAAGATGACAGCTCTTTTCTATAAAAAATATGTGTCAGATTACTATATTATCTCTGAATACACTCCTTTCATCCACAGACTGCTAGATAGTCACCACAGATACAGGGCAGAACTCCAAACTCCATTTGTCTGTCAAGGGTTAAGACTACTTCGTGATACTCACCCATAGAGTAAGGCACAAGATGGACATGTTGTGGGACAAGGACAGAAAGAGCTGTGCATGAGGGAGAAGCATATCTGAAATTCATTGTACGCTTAATTTCTATTTTTTAAAATAAGCCTCATCTGTCCTTTTTACACACTGTAGTCCACTCTGCTTTTCTGGGCTGCCCAGTCCACTCCAGTATAGAATCATAGAATCATTTAGGTTGGAAAAGACCTGTAAGAGTGAGTCCAAATATTTACCTAACAATGCCAAGTCCACCACTAAACCATGTCCCTAAGAGCCACATCTACAAATATAGAATCATAGAATAGTTAAGGTTGGAAAGGACCTTAAGATCATCTAGTTCCAACCCCACTGCCATAAGCAGGGACACCTAGCACTAGACCATGCAACACAAGGCTTTGTCCAGCCTGGCCTTGAACACTGCCAGGGGTGGAGCACTCACAACTTCCTTGGGCAACTCATTCCAGTGCCTCACCACCCTCACAGTAAAGAATTTCTTCCTCATATCCAATCTAAAAATTCCTTGTTTAAGTTTTAACCCATTACTCCTTGTCCTGTCACTATAGTCCCTAATGAAGAGTCCCTCCTGACTTCAGAAGCCTTGCAAGAAAACGAATTGGAATTAGAGAGAAAAGATGTTAAATAATAGTTTACCAAACCAGAATATAACTCATAAGCTTCAGAGTCTTCTGAATGGTTGACTAGATAGAAATTAGAGGAAAACAAGTCACTGATTGTTGTGTGTGTACAAGTCCTTCGTAAAGCAGGCCTCGTGCTACCTTGTGCAGGACCCTTGACACAATTCCCTCTGTTGCCATACCGTGTGTTGTTTCTAACATTTCACACCTTTCCTATCAATATATGTGCACCAGAAAAATTAAGAGATCTGAGGGAGTGATGTTACAGTGATTGGGAAGAGGAAGAGGGGCAGCACAGAAGTCATGCTCTTTCCATTCCACCTTCTCTTTTCCTCTGAGTACTGTTTCTATTGATAAGGGAAAGTTGAAAATGGAACACCGGAATAGTGTAGGAAGAATAAAAGGACACTGGAATGGGGGGCTTGTCACAACCATTTGGTGTTTATCAAACAGAAGAAGGTTGTCAGTTCTCTCTCTTTTTTACCTCCGGAAAAGAAATAAATATCCCAAAGTCTATTTCACCCGAATTAGGAAATCATGAACTGGGCTGTACAGCTGGAGGACAGAAGGGGAAAAGTCCCTGCAGCAGTGAGCTATCAGATGGCTCAGTCCTCCCTGAAGCTTCACCCTTAGGTAAATTAAAACTGATGGCAAAACCCTGGTCTGAAGAGAGCAGTTCATAGTTACTGTTTCAGACTCTAATCATCCCCAGAGCTGCCCTAATCCAATGAGACGATGTCACAAGAGGAATGCATTGTCCTGCACCTCTCAGGTTTATGCAGTGCTAAGGCTGTAGTCCTAAAATCTCTAGTACCCGTCAAGTTCACACTACAAATCTGATGCAGGTCAGACATTCAGCTTCCATCAAATTCACTAGAACTCTTGTGACTCTTTAGGCTGCAAGAGGAAAGGGTAGCACAGTAGAAACAGGTATGCAGCATAAAACCTCTGTATAGATAAAGGAGGGCTACTTTTGGTTTTGCTGTTTTGGTTTTTAAATCCTGTGACCATGTATCAGAGGAGCACTCTGCATCAGGTGGCTATGACATTCTTCCTCCAATACCAGACATCCCAAACCAGACTCAGTGTACTCTGTAACTGCAACATGAGCTGCAGATAAACCCAAAGATAAAGCAAACTGAAAGACTTCCTAAAAGCTCACATCTGAGTGTGTACACCAGTGAAGCCTATGTTGTCAGAGGGTTACAGGAAAACTTAATGTGGACAGTAAGAACACAAGCTAAGTTATTCCAACACCATGCCCTCCGGTGAGTACCACTTTAAAACCCAATTCGGTGCATTTGCTTGACCTCATCTCCAGAACCTCTC